>CAUYPK010148168.1:0-11064 GCA_963574355.1 Loris lydekkerianus | reverse complement strand
TTGGTTTATCAAAGATTAGGTGGTTGTAAGATGTTAGTTTCATTACTTGGTTTTCTATTCGATTCCAAGTGTCTATGTCTCTATTTTTGTGCCAGTACCATGCTGTCTTGACCACTATGGCTTTGTAGTACAGACTAAAATCTGGTACGCTGATGCCCCCAGCTTTATTTTTATTACTAAGAACTGCCTTAGCTATACAGGGGGTTTTTCTGGTTCCATACAAAACGCAGAATCGTTTTTTCTAAATCTTGAAAGTACGATGTTGTTATTTTGATTGGAATGGCATTGAATAGGTAGATTGCTTTGGGAAGTATAGACATTTTAACAATGTTGATTCTTCCCATCCATGAGCATGGTGTGTTTTCTTAATTTTTTTCTTTCTTTCTTTTTTTTTTTTTTTGTTGTTGCAGTTTTTGGCCAGGGCGTGCGTCCTATTCCTTGAGCCACAGGCACCCCCCAGTTTTTTCAAAGTGGCTACTTTGATTTAGTAATGTGCATTTAAGGTTTCTACATATCTTTTTGTGGCTAAATAATCCCTAAATAATATTCTATTGTCCAGATGTACCACAGTTTGTTTATCCATTCACTCACTGAAGGACATGTTGGTTGCCTCTAAGCTTTGTCAGTTGTGAATACAGCTGCTATAAATACCCGTATACAGGTTTTTGTGTAGACATGAATTTTCAGCTCATTTGGATAGATACCAGAGGAATAATTGCTAGATTGTATGGTAAGAGTATATTTAGTTTTGTAAGAAACTGCCAAACTGTCTTCCCAATTGGCTTTACCATTCCAAATTCTTACCTGCAGTAAGAATTTCTTTTGCTTCATATCATTCTAATAGGTCTTGTGGTTTCTTACCTCATACCATCTGCTTTAGACAAAATACTGGGCCATTTTAGTTACCTCAGTAACTTAGCAATATGTGTACTGTTCGTGATCCATTTGGACTTCCTCTGGAACTAATTTGTATGGTGAGTCTATGGTATAGTTAATTAACTATGGTATAGTTAATTAAAATTTTTTTTCTCTCTGGGTGGCACCTGTGGCTTAAAAGAGTAGGGCCCCGGCTCCATATACTGGAGGTGTCAGGTTCAAATCCAGCCCCCGCCAAAATAAATAAATGAATAAATAAAAATAATTGTTTTTTCTCTTTGAGTATATGAATTTAAAGTAGGTTAACATGATGGGGATTCATATTCTTTTGTCAGGAGTTTGTTATCAGTGAGTATTTTCAAAGTTTGTAGTGTCTAAAATTTGTTGTGAACTAAGCGTTTTGTTCATTTTGCATTGGAGCTCTTAGGAGAATTATAACATACCTTTGGATTTCTTTCTGGAGTGGGAGTAGAAATACAGGGAAAAGATGTACAAAATTCAACTACTTTTATTATCAGTAGATAAAAGGTAGCAAGAGAATGAGTAGATCCCAGAAATGAAAGAGATCTGTGTTTGTCTGGAACTTGCGAGTGTGATGATGATGTGTGGAGGATGTGGAAATCAGGAAAGTTAAAAAATAGAGCAGACTGTTGGAGAATAAAAACAGTTTTTTTTCTCTGATTAGCTGGATATGTGGGAACAGTATGGTTATTGGACCTTGGGGTCTACTTTCCATCAAATGCACACCATTTGCCAGACACTATGCTAAATACTTTTCTATCTGTTAATGCCTTTAACCTTTATGGGCAGTTTTAGTTCTTATTTCTAGAATAAGAAACCGAGGGTTAGAGAGAGTAACTATTTAATAATTTGACAAGGTCACCTCAAATTAATCAGCAGGGTTGGGATTTGAACCCAGCTCAGTCTGAGTTGTAAGCAGCTTGTATTCTGCTATATGCATGTAATTCTGGTAAGTTTGTTTGCCTTCCTTAAGGGCGATGATGTGTAGTATGTGTCACCAAAAATCACTAATTTAAGCTGGATGTGGTGGCTGGAGCCTGTAGTCCCAGCTAATTGGGAGCCTGCGTGGGAGGACTGCTTGAACCCAGGAATTTGAGGCTGGAGTGAGCTATGATTGCACCTCTGTACTCCAGCCTCAGTGACAGATCCTGTCTCTAAAAAAAAAAAAAAAACCACTAATTTAGTTTTGAAGGACCACTAATGGCCCTAGACTTCATAGTATGTAGCCTGAGAAATCAGCATTATAAGTAGAGTGATAGAGAAAGACAAACCAAAACCAAAAATTAAATTTGTATAGAAAGAGAAAAGTTATGCACGCTTCGTATTTAAACAAGAGGAGACCCTCTCCTTACCCACCACTTGTCCCTGAAGAATTGAGGGGAGATGAGACGGCAGGAAGTAAGAAGACAGAGACTCCTGAGAGTGCAGTGTCAGCCCGAGTGCTTTGCAGACAGGCCGGGAGTGTGCAAACAAGACACAGGCAGAGGAAAGAGGCCACACTGATGGGTGGGGCGGTGGCAGCAGATAGATGTCGAAGCCTCAGTTACTACTTGGCTCCTCCTCATCTCTCTTACCACCACTGCAGCCTTCCTATTACTTTCCTCTTCCAGACCATTCTGCAAACCATTTCCTCAGAAGACCCGTATTATCACTGTGCTCTCAGCCTAAGATATTCAGGACTTCCTGTTGCCCACCAGATAACCCAGTCTCCACAGCCTAACGGTCAAAGCCCTCACAGTCTGGTCCTTCACTCTACACCCAGCCCGTGTCCTGCCTTTGTTCTTTGTTTCTGTCACACTCCCCAGCTATTTCCTGAACAGCCTGTGTCCGTTCCTAGCTCCAGGGCACTCTCCTCCCCCAGGTAGCCAGGGGCTTTTGCCCCCGACTTCAGTGTTAACTCTCATAGTCACTGCACACACTGACCTATGCTGCTTTACACCAGAAACTATCCTGGTTGGGAAAAGTGGGTGTGGGTTAAGTGCTTGTAGAAATTGACTTTCATCCCTAAACACCCAGCAAGATGCTGTTTTGACTCCCAGGGCCTCAGAGGCTATTTACTCCTGATGTAAGTGCAAATTAATGCCCTTGGTCAGACTCTGATGTCCTTTACCAAAAGGAGTGGAGTGATTTATTGGCAGTTACTGTATGAATTTTGCTGCTCTGTCAGCCACTTAAGATGGATCGCTTTCTGCTGAGAGGAGGATCTAAGTCCTTACCTTTCCTTAACAGCCACACGTGGCACTTCTGGAGCCTGATTATCCATGTCCTACTGTTAGAGATAGAAGATCCACACAGGATAGGAAGGTGACATATGTAGGAATACAATGATGCTTTTCATTTACACATTTTCCCTTACCTTATAAACGTGATTTTTTTTTTTCCATGTAGCTTTATCCATTCTAGAAGTAAATTTATTTTCACAGTCAAAAACTGCAGTTATGGTGGAAATGGAACAAGAAGGCAGGGGCCTAGGATTAGGATAGAAGTGAGTGAGTGATCTTAGGAAGTGCTGAAAGGAATCCTGGAGGTCAACTAGTCCAACTATTCATTTTACAGATTAGGAAAATGGAATCCAGAATTGTGAGTTTGTGTATTTCGTGTAGCCAAAACACAAGCTAGGGATTCTCCTTTTACTTTGATTCTTTTTTTTTTTTTAAGACAGAGTCTCACTTTGTTGCCTTTGGTAGAGTGCTGTGGTGTCATAGCTTACGGCAACCTCAAACTCTTGGGCTCAAACGATCCTCTTGCCTCAGCCTCCCAAGTAGCTGAGACTACAGGCATCGGTCACAATGCTCAACTATTTTTTTTAGAGATGGAGTCTCACTCTTCCCCAGGCTGATCTTGAACTTGCTGAGAACATCTGCCCACCTCAGTCTCCTGTGTTCTAGGATTATAGGCATGAGCCACCACGCCTGGTTTATTTTGATTATTCCTTTCCCTTTGTCTTCCCTCTCTTCTTCACCAGCCCATCCCCAGAGTTATAGATTTCCTTTAGGGTTTTACATTTTATTCCAAGTAGGCTTTAGATGTATTGGAAGCCCTTTAATGTTTCACAGACAGGGATATAGTGCATATCACCATATATCTTCCTGTGGCTCCCCTGAATTACTAAAAAATAAAAGTATTCAAGGACTTTCCCCCAGCTTTCTGGATAGCCTTCACCTGTGATAGAGAGGAAAGTGCTTGAATAATGTCAGCTTTTGCTGCAGAGGTATTTAAAAATTGACTTTTAATTTAAAGGTAGCCAATATAAACCTAGGCAGCCTAAATAATCCTTTTCACTAAGAACAAAGGATTGGGTATATTGACCTTACTAAGGAGAAACTGGTGTCTAACCAGGTGGTAATGCAGGGCTGTTTTCTAACATAAATGTTTCACCACTTTGCCTTGAAGATATGTTTTATAGAGATGATTTGACTTAATATTCTAAGGTCACTTAGGTTGAAGGTTACTGCCTTTTATATTAGTGTTTTCTATTTCCCCATAGCTGTTTCAGCTTTGGACATCCAACTGTTCTTAGTAGAACGGCTCTTTGCTTCAATCTCAATTTGTTTCTATTTCACAGTTCCTTTGTAAAGCCTAATAGGTCTCCTTTTGATTCAGGAAATTCAGGTGACCAGTAGACATCATAGATAGATAGATTTAGGCATAGATAAATTAAGTACTTTTCCCCTCCCCTAATAATAGGTTTAAATTGTATCTTTTAAAATGATTAGTAGAAAGAAACATGCCAGTTTTCATTATCCTTTGTTATGTCATGCATGTGATGTAAAAAATCATCAGAAAGCAGTTTGAATTGAAGGAAACATTAGAAATTACCTCCTAGTCCAGCCCCTAAAACTGTAGGATGAAGAATTTGAGACCCAGAGAAAAGAAAGGTTTTCAAGGTTACCCAGGCCAGTAATGACAGAGCCACACTTACCTATTACTACTGGTCCAAGATTTCGTCCACTACATTATCATAAACTTAAAAAGAGAATAGAACAACTTTTTTGAAGGCACCATTGCCTTCTCATTAGTATAAACTGAGGCATATCAGACTGTTTTTCCCTAAGAAATTGAAACTTCTCTTACAAGCCCTACCACAGCCTTTCTGGTAAGCCTTCACTTCTTCAGTTCAGTCTAATAAACGTTTTACTTAACGTCATGTGCTGGTGATATAAAAAGTTGGCTCCTGCCTTCCAGAAAACTACTTGTACTTGTGCTTACCCTGCACTGAAAGCCCTTTGAGGGGTAAAAATAACATCTTCCTTGTTCCATTCTTAGAATGATTGGTGGGACAGGTAGAGAATTGTAGTTTCCGTATCTGCCTCATCGTCACCCTATCTAGCTAACACTGTTCTCAGGGCCGCAGAGAAGGTGTCTGCAGAGTAGCATCAGGCTTGTTAAGTTTGCTGTCACCTCTGGTACTGATGTAATTCTTGTCTCCATCTGCACTTCCCGTTGACTTTGCAGGTACAGCCGAGACTATGTGGTAGAAGGGGAGCCGTACGCTGGTTATGACAGACACAATGCAGAGGTAGCAGCCTTCCATCTGGACAGGTATGTGTAATCCCCGTGGGTTATGTTCGTTTTGTTTCCTTATTAAAATCTCTCTTGAAGGGGACTTGTGGGCTCTTTCTAAAGCATGCAGTGCTCATGACTGACATGTGGCCTATTTCAGATAGCTGATTAACTAGTTCCATTAAACTTGGATGGGTCCCTCATAATTCATATGGCACTGGGAATACCCAAGTAAATATTTTAACTCTAGAATGTTTAAGTCATTTCATTCTTAGTATGCTGTCTGTCATTATCATGAATGAAGATATTTTTAGTAAGTAACTTTTACACTCAAATTCCTGAATGGAACTGGCCATTAATTGGGCCTGGCAGTCCTATTGTTTTCTTTTGTTTTTAAGTAACACTGACTGATCCCCACATGCTGGAAATATACAGCATGAATTATATAATGAGTTTTATTGTCCTTTATGCACAACTTGTAAAAATCAAAATAATTCTAAAAGAAAAATAGATATGAATTCAAGCTTTATAAGTTAACTAGGAAAATTAATATTATTTTCCAGCTGGTTGCTAGTCTGGAAGCTTGTAGCTAAACTATCTGGTATCCCACGTGCTTTTCCTATCAGCCTTTTTGTCAGGTTATATTGACAGACTTTCAAAGAAATTATTAACAATATTTGTTTAAAAGATGAATGTATAAGGAGAGCAGAAAAAATAAAGGCAAATTAGGACTTTGTAAGGTAAAAGCAATAATTTTAAAAATCACAAAGAAAAAGTTCAGTAGACTTAATAAGAAAAATTAGCTTGTATGTTCAAAAACAACATGAGAATTTAAAAGCTAAAGTAATTTATGTGTTAATAGCCTTAATATAAGTGTTATACAAATCTATATGTATACTAAAAAGCTCTGATGGAAAATGGGTTGAGGCTCGGCGCTCATAGCTCAGTGAGTAGGGCACCAGCCACATACACCAAAGCTGGAGGGTTGGAGCGCTGCCTGGCCTGCTAAACAGTAAAGACAACTGCAACCGAAAAATAGCCAGGCATTGTGGTGGGCACCTGTAGTCCCAGCTACACAGGAAGCTTGAGGCAAGAGAATTGCTTAAGCCCAAGAGTTTGAGGTTGCTGTGAGCTGTCATGCCAAGGCACTCTACCGAGGGCAACATAATAAGACTCTGTCTCAAAAAAAAAAAAAAAAAAAAAAGAAGGTTTGGCACCTGTGGCTCAAACAGCTAAGGCACCAACCACGTACACCAGAGATGGCGGGTTCAAATCCAGCCCTGGCCCGCCAAACAACAATAACGGCTGCAACCAAAAAATAGCCGGGCCTTGTGGCAAGTGCCTATAGTCCCAGCTACTTGGGAGGGAGAGGCAGGAGAATCGCTTTAGCCCAGTAGTTGGAGGTTACTGTGAGCTGTTATGCACTCTACCCAGGGCAACAGCCTGAGGCTTTCTCTCAAAAAATAAAAGAAAATGAGTTGAGAATACAAGCTGTTAACTGAATAAGAATTATCTTATGGGGAAGAAGTTCATCCTCATCAGAAATTTTTCAAATTCATGAAACAATGGTATCCTATTTTTACCTGTTGAAAATGGCAAAGATTAAGAAAAAGACAATACTTTATTGGAAGAAAGACATTGACATTTGTGTGCTACTTATGGCATTTTTTTGTTGTTGTTGTTTTGTTTTGTTTTTGAGACAGAGTCTCAAGTTGTTGCCCTAGGTAGAGTGCTGTGGTGTCACAGCTCACAGCAACCTCCAACTCTTGGGCTCAAGCAATTTCCTTCCTCAGCCTCCCAAGCAGCTGGAAGTACAGGCACCCACCACAACACCCAGCTATTTTTTGCTTGTAGTTGTCATTGTTTTTTGGCAGGCCCAGGATGGATTCAAACCCGCCAGCTCCAGTGTATATGGCTGGTGCCCTAGCCACTGATCTATAGGTGCCAAGCATTAATTGGTTTAATCTTTCTTTTAAGAAATTTGGCATTAAGGCTGGGTGCTGTGGCTCATCCCTATTATCCCAGCACCCTGGGAGGCTGAGGTGGGTGGATTGTCTGAGCTCACAGGTTCGAGACCAGACTGAGCAAGAGTGAGACCCCCATCTCTAAAAAATAGCTGGGCATTGTTGCGGGTGCCTGTAGTCTCAGCTACTGGCAAGGCTGAGACAAGGGAATCACTTGAGCCCAAGAGTCTGAGGTTGCTGTGAGCTATGATGCTATGGCACTCTACCAAGGGTGACAAAGTGAGACTCTGTCTCAAAAAAAAAAAAGAAAGAAAAGAAAAAGAAATTTGGCAGGCAGCACCTGTGGATCAGTGAGTAGGGCACTGTCCCCATATACCAAGGGTGGCAGGTTCGAACCT
Source organism: Loris lydekkerianus (assembly GCA_963574355.1). Lineage (NCBI taxonomy): Eukaryota > Metazoa > Chordata > Mammalia > Primates > Lorisidae > Loris > Loris lydekkerianus. Next base: position 3,302 of record CAUYPK010148168.1, on the reverse strand, counting down.
GGCCCGGCCAAACTGCAACAAAAAAATAGCCAGGCATGGTGGGTGCTTATAGTCCCAGCTAATTGGGAGGCTGAGGCAAGAGAATCACCTAAGCCCAAGAGCTGGAGGTGCTGTGAGCTATGACAACATGGCACTTTACCAAGGGTGACAAAGTAAAACTCTGTCTCAAAAAAAAAGAAAGAAAGAAAGAAAGAAATTTGGCATTATATATCAAAAACCTTAATGTTCAGGTGGCACCTGTGGCTCAGTGAGTAGGGCGCCGACCCCATATACCGAGGGTGGTGGGTTCAAACCCGACCCCGGCCAAACTGCAACAAAAAGTAGCTGGACATTGTGGCAGGCGCCTGTAGTCCCAGCTACTCGGGAGGCTGAGGCAAGAGAATCGCCTAAGCCCAGGAGATGGAGGTTGCTGTGAGCTGTGGTGGCACAGCACTCTACCAAGGGCAATAAACTGAGACTCTGTCTCCACAAAAAAAAAAGAAAACCTTAATGTTTATACCCTTTGAATGAACAATGACCTTATTAGACACCTTTAAGATATTTTTAGTAAGTACCTTAGAGAAATTATCAAAAATTTAAAGATATATGTACAATTGTGTTGGTTGTAGCATTTTCAGAAAATGATTAGTTGCAACCTAGACCTTCCATATCAATAGCTCTATTGATACGGAAAAGATGAGATAAATACTTATACTACCAAGAATTTTAATTGCCTCTTTTAAGACCTAGTGGCAGAGTTGGATAAATCTATTCTTCCACTTTATGACACACTAGAATAAGGCTTTCCAAGACCTTGATTGCTTGCTAATTTCTCCATCCCCAAGCCCCTTCTTATTTCCTATTTGTTGGATACCAGCAGAGAATGAAGATACTCATTTCCATACCAGTTTTGTATTATATTACCCAACATACTAATTTTTGTTAATGTATCTGTAAAATGGCATCTCTTTGTTATTTTGTTTTGTATTTACTGGCAAAGTTTGTCTTTTCACATCAGGACACTGCTGTTACTTTTTAACTTAGAGCAGAACATAAGTATTTTTTACACAGAAATTGTTACTTCTGATTTGTACTTTGAAGGTCTTGTATTTACAAATCCTTCCTTACCTCAAAATCTGACATTCTCTCCCAATTCCCTGACCTCTTTTGTTAGGTGCCACCCTAGCCAGGCTCAAGTGCCACTGTGATATCACCACTCAGCACTAACTTGGCTGTTGTTTGGCCTGGCAGTGGTCAGTGGGGAGAAAGATTACTTCCTCACCTTCATTTCACTTATGGTTCCTGACTTCTTTTCTGCTTTGGGTTGCTATTTCTCTATTACATTCAGGTTTAACCACCTCCCTGGCCTTGGGGTTCTCTTGATTTCTGTTATTTTGACAAATTGTGGTTGATCTTGCTTTTGTACCTTTTTCTAAGATTGGGTTTAGGAGAGAATTAGCAACTCTAAACAATGGATTGTTTACTATGTAGCCATTTTTGAAGGCTTTCTAATGACGTGGGGAAAAGTTCATGATGTATAAAGCAGCATACAAAACTACATATGGTATAATTATACATAAGTGCATATATGTATGTTTATATATACATGTAAAGGAAAAAATGCTTATATTCCAGAATGGTTGTACCTGTAGTTCTGGGTTGATCTTTATTTTTTTCATGTAAATTTTCTGTGTTCCAAATTCTGCCCTTCCACCTTTGCATTAGTGAGTGTGTATTTTTTAGCTGGATAAGTTATTTTAAAAAAGGATCATTTTCAACTGTAAGGTAGTACTTTTTAATCATTAGAGAGAACTTCATATGTGACTGTATTTGAGTTGTCCTGGAGGTTTATCCTTTTAGATTAATCTGAATAGTTTTTTTGTCAGTTTGCTATTTCATCCAAAGCTTGAACCCATGTATGGGATTAGCCCTGTTTTATTTCTTATGCTGTAAATTTTATTTTTAGTTCTTATTACAAAAATATTTCTTAACAAAAGTAGTAAGAATGGCATAATAAACCCATGTACCCACTAATTGTTCAATTTTACCAGATTTACCTTATCCTTTTTGCTGGAGTGTGTATTAAATTGAATGCATCTTGACATTAAATTCCTAAATGTATATCCTTTTAAAAAATAAGATTTACTTACCTAGCTACAAAACCTAAATTACACATTTATTGTGATTAGCTATAATGTTTGATCTGTTACTTAAAATACATCGATTTTACTTAAAATACAAAGATTTTTTTTTTTTTTTTTTTTCTATTCTTTGACTTTCCAAACCAGGATTCTGGGTTTCCGCCGAGCCCCGTTGGTGGTTGGCAGATTTGTTAATCTGCGAACAGAGATCAAGCCTGTTGCCACGGAGCAGCTGCTGAGCACCTTCCTCAGTGCAGGTGAGAAGGTTACAAAGGACATCTAGACAGGGGAATAGCTAGTAAGTTAAATGGGCATCATTGAGCAAAGCTGGCTCATAACGTTTAGAAATTGAAGAACTCAAAAGAAACACCAAAGCAAATCAATCTGTTCTCAGGTTACTCAGAAAAAAGAATCTAAAAGTAGATGTCAGGAAATTGTAAGCTTTCCCCAGTGCTCACCCAACTGTGTCTGTGGGGTAAGAAGTAAGGTCACTTACGGGCAGTGCCTGTGGCTCAAAAGAGTAGGGCACTGGCCCCATATGCCGGAGGTGGTAGGTTCAAACCCAGCCCTGGCCAAAACTGCAAAAAAGTAAGGTCACTTACTGATAGTGACAGCAAGGAATAACTATATTTTCTTCTAATGGATTTTACAGCTAAGTTTCAAACTCAGAATTTGGCTTAAATTGGTTATTTGCATATGCTTGACTTGTTTGTTTTTTCATATACATGTGGTTTCTTTTTTTATTTTTATTTTTTATTTTTTATTTTTATTTTTATTTTTTTCATTTTTTTATTGTTAAATCATAGCTGTGTACATTAGTGCAAACGCCTGTACCCATTCTACCATAGATGTGGCCCCACCCATTACCCTCCCTTCACCAAACCCTCCCCCCTTCCTTTCCCCTTCCTTGGCCCTTTCCCCATAGTCTTGTGGTATAGTTGGGTTATAGCCTTCATGTGAAAGCTATAATTTAGCTTCATAGTAGGGATGAGTACATTGGATACTTTTTCTTCCATTCCTGGGATATTTTGCTAAGAATGTGTTCCAGCTCCATCCATGTAAACATGAAAGAGGTAAAGTCTCCATCTTTCTTTAAGGCTGCATAGTATTCCATGGTATACATGTACCACAATTTGCTAGTCCATTTGTGGGTCAGTGGGCACTTGGGCTTCTTCCATGACT
>CAUYPK010148163.1:0-23199 GCA_963574355.1 Loris lydekkerianus | reverse complement strand
TTTTTTTTTTTTTTTTTTTTTTTTGCAGTTGTCATTGTTGTTTTAGCTGGCCTGGGCGGCGATTGAACCCGCCAGACTCGGTATATGTGGCTGACGCCGTAACCACTGTGCTATGGGTGCTGAACCCTCCTTGAGTCTTTTTTATACTAGAGTCAGTATTCTGGCTTCTTCAACTGTTTCCCATAAATGTGCTTTTGAGGTCCTACCTCAGCCATCATCTTGTTCATTCTTCTGTGGATTAGTTATACTTTATCTATGTCCCAGTCTAAGTTCCAATTTCAAAATGAAATACAGTACTCCAGACATGGACAGAAGGGCTATCACCTCCCTCACTGTACACACAGTGCTTCTGTTAATACAGCCCCAAACCCAATAAATCATCTCCTGTGTGCAAAGCACCGCCCCATCGACTTGGGGTACAGAATGAACAAACGGAACAAGCCAGCAACTTCCTGACTTTCTGGAGATTACATTCTGCTCATTGAGATATGGGAAGAGTCACTGTAGATATGGACCTTAGAATATCAGAGCTGGTAGGGCCCAATTCCTCCTGCCCTTTACAGATGGAAACCCAACCCCAGGAAAGGGAAGAGACAGACCCAAGATTCCACAGTGGGATGGGGAAATCTACTTCTGCCTTTGCCATAATCTCAGGCACTCGTGATCCCTGGAGCCTTAGAGAGAGAGATGTGGGCTGGGATGAAAATTTTGCTGTTGAGAATTTTGAGAATTTGAAAATTTTGCTGTTTACGTGGACCCACCCCAGACAGACCTCCTCAGAGCATTCCGCAGAGATCCTGGTATATTCCACATATGGCCACCAGGTGGCGAAGGGATCCAGGAAACGGCGTGGAAATCAAAGATAGGTGGGTACCTTCCTCTTCAGTGCAAATTTCCTTAGTAAGTACGAATCAATGGTGAGGCCAGAAGCCTGTGCCCACTTTGGGACAGAAGTCATGCAACTGTATTTAGGTGAATTCTGCCTCAACCTAGGAGGAAGCGGGGGTACTGGTTAAAAGCACAGACACAGGCAGGCATCATGCATACCTGGCAGAAAATCTGCTCCCCTTTGCTGCTGGAGTCTTCTCTGACACCTAGGTCCTAAGTAGTCTCTGACACATAGAGTTCGATGCAAGATAAAGTCCTCATTTCCCAGGTCTCTACACACAGCTAGAGCTGCTGGTTCTCTCTTCCTGTCTTGTCCCTTTTCCAGACAGATGGTGAACAACTCCAGCCAGGCAGACACATTACTGCCAGAAGGCAAGAAGTCTTTACCACTGCCCAGAGAAGGTGAGGCTAATGAAATCTGACAGCCTCGAAGCCCGGTAGCTCATTCACACTTCTATTCATCTCACACCACACAAGGAACTGTGTGCACTATGGTGGTGTCTGGAAACCAGGAGCAGTTTGGGGCACTGGGTGCCTGAGAGGGAAGAGAGAGTTGGAGAAATAGTCTGGGGGTTGGGGACTTCATCCTGGGAACAATAGGGAGCTATTGAAGATTATTCAGCAGAGGAATGACACAGTGGCCTGTTTTGAGAGTGGTCAGGCTGGGAAGGAAAGAATGGAGGTGGAGGAGCCGGAGGCAGAGAGGAGGCCCAGCAAATAAAAGCTGCAGATTGGCTGGGTGTGGTGGCTCACACCTGTAATCCTAGCACTCTCAGAGGCCGAAGGTGGGTGGAGTGCTTGAGCTCAGGAGTTCGAGACCGCCTGAGCAAGATTGAGATCCCTTTCTCTACTAAAAATAGAAAAACTGAAGCAAGAGGATTGCTTAAGCCCAAGAGTTGGAGGTTGCTGTGAGTTATGATGCTACTGCACTCTATGCAGTGCAACACAGTAAAACTCTGTCTAAAAAAAAAAAAATGAGCTGCAGTGATGACAATAGTGGTTGGTTTTCCATCTAGTCAGAGCTTCTCATTGGCTCAGGGCACTCCAGTGAAACTTACCTGTCTCGTCTATGAGACAGTTCCCACAGGGTTAGGGGCTACCCTGGGGCTAGGGAGGAGATGAGGGGTCCCCATAGCGTATGTGTCATAGGAGTTCTTTGCAAACAGATAGCCTAGAAGAGAGAAGTTGGCTAAGGAGAGAAACAGGATCTTGGGTTAGGTTGGAGGGCAAAGGCAGTGTAGTCTAACACTTCCCAGCTCTGACTGTGGCTAGGTCACTTTGTCTTTCTGAGCCTCGGTTTCCTCATCTGTAAAATGTGATTATGAATAGGGCTCATCTCTTAAGACTATTGTGAAGACTGGACATAGTAATTTGTATAAAACTCATCAGTACCCAGGAAGTACTCAACAAAGGGAAGCTTCAGGGTCTCAATCCCCTTCAAAGATAGCCTGTTGCAGGGTGATCATTCCAGCTTTGCAGCTCCTCTCTAGGCCAGGGTGGCTTCAAAATGAGGCATACTTGGGCTGATACCACAGTAAAGTAGGCTAAGGGGATTCCAGCCAGAAGCAAAATAATAATGCTTTGGATAACGCAGCCACATTCTGGGGGAAATGTATGATTTCTACTCCACTTTTTGAAACATTAGCATTTATTTGCCTTATTCCAGGGGTTTCAGATGGTATTCTCTGTTTTATTTTATTGGTTTCTTCCTTATTTTGTGGGTGCTGGTATACTCGAGGTCTTCATATAATCCTAGTTATTGTGCACTTAATCACATGCTTACTACTCCCTATAGGATTTATAATGTATTCAGTTTCACCTTTTTGCTTTGACTGCCAGGAAACTCAGGGCCATGATTTTTGTTCTGTCTCACTATTGTTAGAAAACTTAGCCTAGCATTTCTACTATAATTAGTCAATTTTTCATTTTTCTTCCCTCCTTTCCCAGTGGCCTTTGATCCAGGCTTTCACCACTCCTAGGTTCTTGGTCTTTAATTATCAATTAAGTGGTCTTTAGACTGCAGTGAAAACCAACTCAAGGTCCTTTCTGGAGAAAGCAAAAGGACATAAAATATCCCCGAGATGAACAGAGATTTTCTGACCAGTCAGGCTAGCTGCACACAGTTGGTGCTAGTGGAGGTCTTTTAGGCATCTTTCCTGTGCTCCATCACATGGAGAATATAACAGTGAGCCCAAGTGAGCCCTATATTAGTTAAGTTATGCCAACTGCTGTAATAGATACACATCCTGAAATTTCAATGCCTAAACACAATAGAAGTTGGTTCAATGTGTACCCCACTCAGCCAAGTGACCAAGTGAGGCTCAGGCTATGTTCAATCAACATGTGCTTTCACAATCACCCTGGTATTGGCATCTGATTGGCAGATGGGAGAGAAAAGAGAGCTTTGAGAAAGTATACATACTTCTTTTCTCACTGTGTTATGCTGGGTAGAGTGCCATAGCATCACAGTTCATGGCAACCTCAAACTCTTAGGCTCAAGCAATCCTCTTGCCTCCACCTCCTGGGTAGCTGGGACTGCAGGAGCCCACCACAAAGCCAGGCTAATTTTTATATTTTTAGTAGAGACGAGGGTCTTGCTCCTGCTCAGGCCGATCTCTCCAACTCCTGAGCTCAAGCAATCCACCCGCCTCAGCCTCCCAGAAAGCTAAGATTACAGGCATGAGTCACCACATCAGGCAAGCATACATATTTCTTCTTCTTTTATTATTTTTATTTTTTTAGACAGATTCTCACTTTGTTGCCCTCAGTAGAGTGCTGTGGAGCCAGAGCTCACAGCAACCTCGAACTCTTGGGCTCAAGTGATTTTCTTGCTTCAGCCTCCCAGAGTAACTGGAACTACAGGCGCCTGCCACAATGCCTGGCTATTTTTAGAGACGAGGTCTTGCTCTGGCTTAGGCTGGTCTCGAACCCGTGAGCTCAGGCAATCCACCTGCCTCGGCTGCCCAAGGGCTAGGATTACAGGCGTGAGCCACTGCACCCGGCTGCATACCTACTTCTTAACCACTTAGGCCTGGATACGGCACACATCATCACCGCCCATATCTCCTTGGTGAAAACTAGTCACGTACCTAATTGCAAGGAGTGCTGGAAAATGTAGTCTGGGCTGCTTTTCTCTGAAACAACTCTACATGTGGAAGGGGAACAACTCTGAACAGCTGATATTGTTCTAGTCCACAAGAAACTTTATTAAACCGTCTATCCTTATGAAAATGGCTGCGAATACCACACTGTATGTATCGTGGCCACAAGGAGAGAAATGACCTGGCCTCGTTTATGAAGAAACCATAGACAAAAGGAACATTTCTGTTTTAAGCCAAATGTATTTATCCAACAGGAGAATGAGATCTTAAGGAGAAGAGTGCATTCATCAGGACAGGAAGTAGTCAAGCAGACGCTGGATTTTCACTTGGCTGAAGGGTCTAGGAGCCCTGCTAGATGCCTCCTAACAGTCCTCCTAAGTCTGAGCTTTCATGCCAGGTTCCATAGACATCCCCAAGCACTTCCTTTGTACTAAGTTCTGGGTGGGGCTTTGAGGACCCAGAAACAAAGGAGACCCTCACGTTCCTCAATTGCAGTGAGGAAGCAGGACAGGGAATGGTCTGAGCTCTAGAAATGGGAAATTGGAGTTTAATTCCTACCTCTGTTGCTTCGTAGCTGGGTGACATTGGAGAAGCCACTTGGCCTCTGGTTCTCAGTTTCCTCATTTATAAAATAGAGACAATAGTTATCTTCCTAGATTATGAGGAGTCAATGATAAAATATACTTAGAGCATTTGTAACACAGTGCCTGGTATGTAGTAAGCATATTATTTTATTAGCCGTGATATTTTTATGAAGACCTTGGGTAAGGGACTTCATTTTTTAATAGCCTCAGTTTTTCACCGATAGGATGGAGTTAATAAACGGTCACCATGGGGTTGGAATCTTGCTGTGCTGTGGGGTCTGGAGTCATTTCGCCTCTTAGCTTCCTCCTGGGGATAAATGGGTCACATCACGCCCAGTTGTAAAGACTAAAAGATTCTGGAAGGCGAGCGGCACCGCTGGGCACAGGGGAGGAACCTGACTTCACAAGGACGCGATTTCCTGGCTGAGCTCCCAGGGAAGGAGGTTTGCGCTGGGTCCCCATCCCCCGGCAGGTCCTGCTCAGGAAACGGGGAGAGAAAGCCAGGAACCAGGCCTGCCAGGCCCCGCGCCCCCTCCGCGCCTTCCCTTCTCCCCGGCCCTCGGCTGCAGGAAGCCGGCTGGCGGGAACGCCCTGCTTGGTGGGTGGGAAAGGCCGAGAACGCGCCTGGCTCTGTCCGCTTCCCAGGCCCGCAGCCCGCGGCGGGGAGCTGTCACTGCGGCAGACGGCGACCACGCCGGCCCCGCCCCCGCCGCCTGCACTCCTGATGCAGTCTGCAGAGTAGCTTTTCGAGAAGCGCTGCAGCTTGATTCCTAGTTCTTGGGCGGCGGGAGGAGAGAGGCCGAGCCCCTTGGCGCCATCGCCCCACCTGGCACGGAGCACACGCTACTGGGGCTGGGCTGGGGAGGGAGGGATGTGCAGTCCTCTCTTTTGGGAGATGAGATGCTGAGGCCGGAGGGTTTGTAGGTGAGTGGTCCAAGGTCATAGCTATTAAATGGCAGGGCCAGGACTGGACGCGCGGTTTGTTTGACTCTAAAGTTTGTGCCTTGAGTCTGTGGTTCTGTTTAAGGTTCTGGAAGGGCTCATGGGAGTTTAGGTTCTTCTGGCACCTCAAGAACAGGAGTTCTGTTCCTGGTGGGATCCTAGAGGTCTGTGAACCCCTGGAAATTGCATGTGCCATGTTGTGTGTGTTGCATTTTTGTTTGGAGTTTCAAAGGTGTCAGTGACCCAAAAAGAGTTAAGAATCATAGCTCTCCAAGCCCCTCTATGGGGATTCCAGCTTTATGAGGACTTAAGGTTACTCTACAATCTAGGATCTTCACAAGACCTCTGCAGAGTCCTGCTGTTCACTGTAGTGACTTGAGGCTGCTACAGGATCTCAGGATTTTTTTTTTTTTTTTTTTTTTTTTAAAGAGATGGGGTCTTGCTCTCTCACCCAAGCTTGTCCTGATTCCTTGGGCTCAAGCCTTCGTCCCACCTTACCCTCCCAAGTAGTTGGGACAACAGATGGGAGACACCATGCTGGGCTGGGATCCTAGGATCTATCTACTGAATCTTGAAAATCTTTCTATAGGATCCTGGGATCTCTCCAGGGATTTGAGGTCCTTATGGGACCCTGGTGTCTCTTTCTGAGGTTCTGAGAATCACGCTGGAAGATTTCATGATCCTCCCTGGTATGAGTTCTAAACCTGGGCCTCAAGATTACCTAGGAACTCCCTGAAAATGTAGGCAAAATTTGTGGGTCTGTCCAAATACCTGTAATTCTGGGGGAAAGATTTTATGAATTTCACTAGATTCTCAAAGGGATCAGTGACTCCCACCAAACACTGGGGAGATAGGTCTTGCTCTCTTCTCACCAATAAGAGACAAGGAAATGCAAGATGGAGGAGAAGAAAGGCACTGTTTTCTCTCTCTTTCTTTCTTTTTCTTTCTTTTTGTTGTTGTTGTTGTTGAGACAGAGTCTTAATCTGTTGCCCAGGCTACAGTACCATGACGTCAGCCTAGCTCACAGCAACCTCAGACTCCTGGTTTCATGTGATCCTCCTGCCTCAGCCTCCCAGGTAGTTGGGACTACAGGTGCCCACCACAACATCTAGCTAATTTTTCTATTATTTATTTATTTTGAAACAGAGCCTCAAGCTGTCACCCTGGGTAGAGTGCCGTGGCATCACAGTTCACAGCAACCTCCAACTTAGGGCTTAAGCGATTCTTTTGCTTCAGCCTCCCAAGTAGCTGGGACTATAGGCACCTGCCACAACACCCGGCTATTTTTTGGTTGTAGTTGTTGTTGTTTGGCAGGCCTGGGGCTGGATTCGAACGCACCAGCTCCGGTGTATGTGGCTGGCACCTTAGCCGCTTGAACTATAGGTGCTGAGCTGTAGTTTTTCTATTTTGAATAGAGACAGGTCAGGCTGGTCTCAAACTCCTGAGCACAAGTGATCTTCTGCCTAGGCTTCCCAGAGTGCTAGGATTACAGGTGTGAGCCACTGAGCTTGCTGGCTGTGTTTTCTTTAGAGCATGGGCTTTGGAGTCAGGCATTCCTGAATTATTAAATAAAAGCATAGCTTTTTCACCAGCTGTGTGACCTTGAACAGATTTCTCAACTTCCCTGAGCTGATAGGCCACCTCCTCTAGGAAGCCTTTTTTTGTTTCCTGGATTCACTTAGGTCATCATTCTGCATTTCCTAATCTCTCATTGCATCTGGTCTGATCCTTATAGCAATTGTTATTATGTAATTGTGCTTAATGTTGTCTTGTCTGTCACCTCCCAAACCCCTCCTCCCAGCCCCAAGACCCAGGAAGGCAAGGACCTCTGTGTAGTGCTGACACATGTCAGGCACTCAGCTATTTTGTTATAAAATAAATAATAGAGGGAAGGAATGGAGGGATGCATTCTAGATGCTGCACTAGGGACAGAAAGGGATTAAAAATGAGTAGGCATCACTACTGTCCTTGAGGGGGTCTGAGGCTAGTGGGGGAAATAAGATGAGTTTGTGCAAAGAAGACTATCCTAATTGCACTAATTGAGGATGCATACTAACGGAAATAAATGCTAGTGGGGAAAGCACTGAGACATCCAAAGATGAGGGAGACCTAGTCCCTGAAGAGCTGATATAATAGCTTTCCTTTGTATCATATGTTGTAATTTTCAAAGCATTCGTCTTGCATAAAATATCTATATATTTTATGCAGGATAAGGTATACTCTTATCCTGAAGAGGTGGGGAAACTGCTGCTGAAAAGAGTTCTGAGACTTGTCCAAGGCCACCCAGCCAATGATGGCTGCCTAAATGCATAGCTCATTTGCTTTGGAATACAGCCTACTTCCTCCAAGACTTGAGCTTCCATGTTGCTCAGGTCTTGGTTTAGATCTTGGTAGATGTGTGACTTTGGGTAAGTTACTTTACCTCCCTCAGTCTCCTATAACAACTTCCTGTAACCTACATGAGATAGTATATGTATAAGGTACATAGCATGATTCTTGGTTTATAGTAGAGGATTCATAAATGTTTGTGGAATGAATTCATGAATGAAATGAATGTAGGGAAGGGAAAATGTGTATGGACTTAAAATTATGACATATAGGGGATGGTAGGAGAATTGAGGGCAATTTTATCCCTTCTTATGTTCTCTATGATTCACGTGAGATTTTGCACTGGCCTCACCCATACCAGGATATTAATTATTGTTTGCAAACCAACAAAAGTGAACCAATCCTAGCTTGGTAAACTTTATTTTTAATATATGTTTTTACTGCCTTTTCTGATGACAGAGTAATAAGTGCTCCTTGTAAAAAATTCAAATTGCAGAAAGATATAATGAGTGAAAACGAAAGTGCAAGTTTAGGCACTGTAGACACAAGATGCCGACGTATTGTTACTCTTTGGAAAGTGCAGAGTGACGGTTAATTTTATGGGTCAATCCAGTTGGGTTAAAGGATGCCCAGCTAGTTATTTCTGGATATGTCTGTAAGGATGTCCAGGGAAAACAAATTTTTGAGTTGGTAGGCTCAGCGCCTGTTGCTCAGAGGTTAGGGAGCCGGCCATGTACACTGGGGTTGGCAGGTTCGAACCTGGCCCGGGCCTGCTAAACAACAATAACAACAACAACAAAAAGCATAGACAGGCGTTGTGGTGGGCACCTGTACTCCCAGCTACTTGGGAGGCTGAGGTAAGAGAGTGGCTTAAGTCTAAGGGTTTGAGGTTGCTGTGAGCTGTGACACCACAGCACTCCACCGAGGGCAACATAGTAAGACTCTGTCTCCAAAAAGAAAATATTTGAGTTGATAGATTGAGAAGATTGCCTTCCACCAATGTGGGTGGACAAAGTCTGATTCATTGAGGACCTGATAGAACAAAATAAATGGAGGTGGGACACATTTGCTCTCTTTTCTTGAACTGGGACATCTATCTTCTCCTACTCTTGGACAATGAAGCTCCTGGTTCTCAGGCCTTTGGACTCTAGGACTATACCAGTACCCTCCTGGCCTTAGCCTCCAACCCCTAATTCTCAGCACCACCAGCTTTCCTGGCTTTTCAGCTTACAGAAGGCAGATCGTGGGACTTTTCTGCTTCCATAATAATGTGAGCCAATTCCCATAATAAATATATATAAAATATATACATCACACATATACACACTCCTATTTGTACAGTTTTTCTGGAGAACAAGGAGCCCTGCCCCTTCTTCCTGCTTAAAACTCATTTGTACCGGCCTTGTAATGGTTCATGGTGTGGAGAATGTGAGAATTATTTAGGCGGGGACTGTCCCTTGAACCCCATGGGATCTGTAGAACTTTCTATGTCAGTGTACACACTTTGCTCAGATGCCCACTGCATCTTGTAGCTGTGCTTTTAAGCCCCTTTCCTCCCTGTTAACATTTAGTAAGGTCTTTTTAAAAAGTTCTTACTATACACACACAGAAAAGCAAAGCACAGAGAAAAAAGGTGAAAGCCCTCTATTTAGTTCTTTACAGACTCCATATTTTTCTATGCATATACTAAGCATATATTATGAATTATAACCATGAGACTCTCGTTCACCTGTAATTTTGCAACTTGCCCTTTTCACTTAACAATATCCAGTAGACACTTTTTCTTGCCTATTCATGAAAATTTATCCCTTGCTTTTTACTAATGGATTCTTTTGAGGGAAGAGCTATTACTTAGCCCTACTTCCAGTCTAGAGGCCAGCATGTGGGAGGCTTTACTGGGAGGGCATGTTCTGATAGTAATGGCAACTGTGAACTGTGAGCCAGACTCTGAACTAAGCTATTTCATGTTATTTCATTTAATTGTCTCAGCCACCATTGTGTGAGATAGGTACTACTATTATTAAATGTTTCCATTTTTCAGATGAGAAACTGAGGTACAGAGACTTAAAAGCCCAAAGTTATACAACTGGTAAGTGTAGAGCTGAGCTTTCAATCCTGATCTGTCCTGTGCCAAAGATTTTGCTATGAACGAATAAGTGGTTGATGGAGTCATGGGTCCCAGGGAGAAAGTTGTCTTCAGAACCTCCATTTATATCCTGGGTTCTACTTTCCAAGGGTTTGTAGTGCTTGGAGTCAGTGTTAGCCCTTATGAGCAACTCAGTAAAGGCCCTTCCTTTCCCTGCTGCAATCTTGCAGCTATTCTTATTTTTCATGGGAAGTGATGTTTTTGACTCTTCTAAAAATAAGCTAAAATTTGGTAGGGGACCTTGAAGACTAACTCAGACATTTGAGGACAGCCATTTGCACAGGAAATTAATCAGAACGCCAAAGTTCTTCTCCTTGTCCCACAGGTCAGCACTATGGAAATGCCCAGTGCCTTGCTGCATGCAGCTCTCTTAGAGGACTGCAGTGATGCTAAGGGCAGTTTAACACAGATCCATCTCTCTGTAAGGAAGGCTAGAAGAGAAAGGCACCAAGCAGAAATGGGTCAGCTCTGCTGCAAAGAATTTCCAGAGAGAACTCACATTCTGGGTTCAACTTGGAGGGGTGCTGAGTGAGGGATATGCCCTGAGGCATCAGACAGGACTCTGTATGCTCCGCCTGCAGTCTGGAGACTGAAATGCTAGTTCTTGTTCCAATGGCAATCGTTTGCAGGGCTATTTTCAGCAAACCTCTTTCTTTCTCAGGATGGTAAAGTACTCCACTATGAAATGATTGGATGGATTATTACAGGGGCCCTGTGTGGGGTTAGGAGCTAGAAATAATTTGTGATAGTAATAATATTTAAAATAAGAATGACAACTGTACTATTTGTGGAATAGTATGCCTGGTGCTTTCACAGGCTATCTTATGTAACAAACACTTCAGGGACTATATTATTATTCCAGTCGTACAGATGAAGAGACTGAGGCTCAGAGAGAGTATAAGCCAGAACATGAGTATGTGATCCCAGGGTTTTCTGGTGTCAGAATCCGAGCTTCATAAACCTTTGTGAGTTCTGACCTCCAGAAAGTGCTAAGAAACAAATGGGAGGTCAATTTGATACAAGTTGTAATGAGTTCATGCCCACACCAGAGTTAAACACAATGCCACTGGAGGGAAGGGTATTCTGAGTGGGAAGGATTGGTGAGACAGCAAGGGAAAGGCCTGAGCAAAGGGGCAGATGTGGGAAAGCGGTGGGTGTGCTAAGGGAAGTCTGGATAAACTTCAGTGTGCGCGCGTGTGTGTGTGTGTGTGTGTGTGTGTGTGTGTGTGTGTGTAGAGGTAGGAAGTGATCATACCAGGCCAGGGCTTTGGCCTTTATTCCATAGGCAATAAAGAGCTTACACAAGAGATGTCTCGAGGGACCAACCAGGCTGCTGCAGTCAGAGAGGAAGCAGCCCTCAGTCCATCTGTGTCCTGGCTTGTGAATGCCTGTGTGTGCCAATGAGTGGGAGGGTATCCGTGGGGAGAGCACTTCTCAGGCTGTGTTCTATACTAATCGGGGTGTGGGTCTTGGGCTCCATTCAGGGCGCTCTTCCCCACTTACCTAGGCCCTGGGTACCTTATATAAACTAGGCCTACAGGAAGTATGTCTTGGTCATCCCATTTTAAAGAAGATGAAGGTAAGGAACAACGTAGCTGGGAAAGAACTTGTCTAGGACAACACAATGAATTAATAACAGAGCTGGGGACTGGAACCCATGCCTCCTGAGTTCAAGACGAATTCCTTTTCTGCATTTGCTGAATAATGGAAATAGTATTTGTTGAGTGATTATTCCATACCAGGCTCAGGGCTAAGCGCCTTACCACTGATTATCTCATTTAATCCTCACAGCCTCCCTGAGAGTGCCTCTTCTGAAAGCAGGAAGTCTTATCTTCCATTTCAGTTTCCCATAGCGCCTGGTACAGTCCCTGGACACCTAGCTAGGGAGGCAATAAAAACTCGGTGGAGTCTTTTAAGCCCTGCGAAGGAGAAAAAGGGCGAGGGGGCGGGCCTCCCGAGATGCACCGCCCACCGCATAGACCACGCCTTCAGAACATGACATCACAATCCAGGCCCCGCCCCTCATTGTCAGTCCCGGGAAGCCGGAGGAGGCGCCGGCTGCTGGGAGCTGAGCGCCGGAGCCCTTGGCGGGCGGGAGCGCGGGCCCGGGCCACAGAGGTGAGGGTCCGCCGGGCGGCGACGGGAACGCGGCGCGGACGCCGGGGCGGCTGCGGGGAGAGGAGGGCGGCCGGAGCGGGGGCTGGCGGCCAGAGCCGGGGCCGGCCGCCGGAGGGGTCGGGACACCCAGGGGCGACGGGGCGGAACAGGCGGGCACACCCGAGGGATGGAGTGTGGCCATGGAGTGTGGGGGAGTTTGAGTGGATTTTGGAGGGAGAGCTCGGAGAGTGATTTTGGGGGGCGAGACCTTGAGAATGTTTCTGGAGTTGTAGGAAGAGCATCTGAGGAGATTTTTCTTCTGGAGGGGGAGGGAAGGTTCTGAGGTGACTTGGTGGGAGCGAGAATGTGAGGAGAAAGGTTTGGGGCAGAGACGCGGAGACATTTTCGAGGGGGCGGAGAAGAGTTTTTAGGGTCGAGTTTGGGATGCTGGGCGCGGGGCGCCGGCAGGTGGGGGCGGGGCGCGGCGAGCTGGTTGGGGGCCCGGGCGGCCGGGGAGGGGGCTGCACGGGGCCCGGCGGGCACCGGGGAGGAAGGAAGTGATCATACAGGAAGAGCCCGGGAGCTCCGGGCAGGAGGAGGAGGGAGGTTTGGGAGCGCGTCGGGCCGCCAAGCGTGCGGGACCGGGCTGCGGGGCGACAGGCCGGGCGGGGAAGGGTCCCGCCACCGCCGCCGCAGCTGTCGGCCGCGCCGGTCCGCGTCCTGGGCGCTGCTGGTCTCGTAGCCAGACCGCTGGGCCGGGAAGGAATTCGAGGCATTTGCTTTGTTTAAGTTGCCAGTAGACAGTCCTTAGGACTAATTAATGGTGGAATCTGCAGGGGGACGCGGGCGAGCGGGGCCGGGGCGGCCCTCCGCCCGCCAGTCGCGGTGAACTTTCCGCAGCCCGCCCCCCTGCGCAGCCCCCGCCCCGCGGCCCGGGAGGGGAAGGAGCCATGGCTTCCCTAAGCGCAGGAATGAAGTGCGGTTTCTGGGGCCGTTGGCCTCTGACTGCCTGCAGGGAAGCCAGCGTGCTGGGGTGGCCCGGCTGGGGCTCGGGAGCCCGCTTTCGAGCTCTTTGAGGTGCCTGCGGTTTCTGTTAATAACCTTGGAAGAGGTTCTGCGGGCCGAGAAGGACCATCTTGCTTTGGAGCATCTGTTTCTTCATCGCTTCAGCCCCTTTCCTAACACTGCAGAGCTTGTTACGGCATGTTTCGGAAATGCCGAGGCCAGTGCTCACCCTTGAGGATGGGAGAGGGGAAGAGAGTAGGCACCCCACCCCCCCAAAACCCTGAGTGTGTTCTCCAGAAGGCCAGAAACTGCCTGCAGATTCACTGTCGCACCTTCACCACTTGAATGACCTTGGGAAAAGAATTGTAGCTTCTGAGCCCCTAGTGCCTTATCTGTCGATTGAGGAGAAAATGCTCTCTGGACCTCCCTGCCTTTTGGGGATATTTTTGAGGGGTGGGGTTTGCTCAGGGTATTTATTTTACACACTGCTGCAGTTCTGGCCTGAGGAGCCGGACCAGTGTCTGCTCAGGGAGAATTCAGATCACCTAGTAAGATTTTACTGCCTCAGATTAGTGAGGGAGGGGTTTGCATTTTAGGGGGGGTATCTGGAGAATCTGTACAGTATGTTCCAGATTGCTTTCTGTCAGTTTGTGTGCACCTTTGGTGGCGTTTGTGTGGTTAAATTGAATAACCCCCTCAGAAAATTCTTCTCTTGTCAGAAATAATTGTTTTGTTCAGAATTCCCCTTGGGGCAGATTAAGGTTTTGCTCAATTTACTCAGAAGAATTTTCCAGGTTTCTAAAATTAAAT
Source organism: Loris lydekkerianus (assembly GCA_963574355.1). Taxonomy (NCBI): domain Eukaryota; kingdom Metazoa; phylum Chordata; class Mammalia; order Primates; family Lorisidae; genus Loris; species Loris lydekkerianus. Next base: position 9,298 of record CAUYPK010148163.1, on the reverse strand, counting down.
CACTTTTCTAAACATAGTGAGTAAACTTTGAAAAGCTGGAAATAATGGGATGGGAGGGGAATGGGTTGGAGTATGAATAGGACAGCAAATACAGATTCATTGTTGACCAGCAATTAATAATATGGATTGTTAATTAGCCTTCCTAGATTATCTTAATCTTAAATAATTTAAGACCAAGAAAGAGAACTAATATTGGTGAGTTGCCTATTCTGTGGCTAGTAATTGTGCTAAGGTGGTATATACCTTAGTCTTCCCAACAATTTTGTGAGGTGGTTGTTGGCATCCTTATTTTATAGATGAGCAAACTCAGAAAGTAAAGTGACTGTCCCAAGTTCACACATACAACTATTAAGAAGTGGAACTAAAATTCAAATCCAAGTCTGTTTTTAAGGTCAATGGTTATCCTCACTATGCATGCTGTCTTGGGAACCAGGAGACCTAGTTTCTAGGCCTTTGATTTAGCCACTGGATCACTGTGGACCTTAGAATAAGTCTGTTAAATCTATTTTCTGATAATGTTGCCTTCTTTTCTTCCAATAGTGTTGTCAGTGTGTTTTTGAGGTATGCTGTTTTTTGGTAAAAAGATTTTATGCAGGAGGGGCTTAATTTTAGCTTATGGTGGACCCATTTCTTTCTTTTCTCTTTTTTTTTTTTCGAAACAGAGCCTCAAGCTGTTGCTCTGAGTTGAGTGCTATGGCATCATATCTCACAGCAACCTCCAACTCCTGGGCTCAAGCGATTCTCCTGCCTCCGCCTCCCAAGTAGCTGGGACTATAGGCGCCTGCCTCAACACCCGGATATTTTTCTTGGTTACAGCCATCATTTTTGTTTGGCAGGCCGGGGCTGGATTAGAACCTGCCAGCTCAGGTGTATGTGGCTGGTGCCTTAGCCACTTGAGCAACAGGTGCCGAGCCTCTTTCTCTTTTTCTTTCTCTCTCTCTCTTTTTTTTGGGGTGTGTGTGACAGAGTCTCTTTTGCCCAGGTTAGAGTATTCTAGAGTCAGCCTAACTTACAGCAACCTCAAACTTGTGGGCTCAAGCATTCTTCTTGCTTCCTGCTACAACCTCCCAACTAGCTGGGACTGAAGGCACTCGCCACAATGCCCAGCTAATTTTTTAAAAAATTTTTAGTAGAGATAGGGTCTCACTCCTGCTCAGGCTGGTCTTGAACTCCTGAGCTCAAGTAGTCCGCCCACCTCAGCCTCCTAGAGTACTAGGATTACAGGCGTGAGCCCCTGTGCCTGGTCATGATGGAAGTATTTCTATGAAAATATGGTACCTAAGTGACCATATATTTAATTTATGTAATGGAAGATCATAGATAGCTAATAGCTCTTCTGTTGTCTTTAAGGTAACATTTATGATCACAAACTGCCTCATTTTCATGTAAGGTGACTTTTTTTTGAGACAGAGTCTCACTGTGTCACCCTCAGTAGAGTGTGGTAGCGTCATAGCTCACAGCAACCTCAAACTCTTGGGCACAAGTGATTCTCTTGCCTCAGCCTCCCAAGTAGCTGGGACTACAGGCGCCCACCATAACGCCTGGCTATATTTTTGTTGTAGTTTCCTTATTTAGCAGACCTGGGCCAGGTTTGAACCTGCCAGCCCTGGTGTATGTGGCCGGCACCCTAACCACGAGCCATGTAAGATGACTTTTGGGTACATTGTCAGCTTATGAGTAAAGCATATTGCAGGTAGGATCCATATAGTTAAAGTTGAAAGATTTGGTTGTTAACTTTGATGCATATAATAGATGCTCAGGAAATATTTCCTATGTTCTATTTTAAAAAATCAGCTTTATTGAGGTATAATTACAATAAAATTTACTAATTTTAACTGTAAACAGTTTGACAAACTTGACAAATGTATACAGTTGTATAATAATCACGACCACTATGCATATTATCTTTTAGGAGTTGGGTAGCAGATATATCTCTGGGATTGTTATGAGGTTTCTGTGCCAAGTTAATACTGTGAGATCAGAGTGAATACTAGACAGTATTCATTCAGTGAGCCAACTTGGTAGGAACTGGGGAAATCTTAGGTATTTAATGTTGAGGTGAATGAAGGGAGTAAGAAAGGGAGAGAAACTTGTCTAATTAGAGAAAAAAATGAATATATTTGGGAAGAACAATATTTTAATTTTAGGACAGGGGATACAGTTTAGGGGAAGAAATTACCCAAGGACATATTGAGGAGTTGAAGTTTTAGTTTTTGTTTCTTTTTGAAATGGTAGCTACTGAAATATAGAACTTACCATCTTTGGGTATGCTTCAGACGTGCTTAATACTTTATGGTTGTTCAAATAAGACTTAAGGGTGGAGATTCTATAAAGTGGTTAAAGGCCTTGCTCTTCCACCTATGACAGAATAATAGCCTTAGTGTTGATCTCTAACTTGTTTTAGCTAAAATTCCACAAATGTAAGAATATATTAGGAATTATGGCTTGCTGGGAAGACATAAATTATTTTTTCCTTTTTTTTTTTTCCCCTCAGTGGTAAGATAGGATTTTATTAGACAGAAAGGAATACAGAAGCAGTAAAAAACATCACCAGATCTTCTGGCAAGGAGAAGACCCAAGTCAGAACAATTTTTTTTCCTTTTCATAATTTCTTAAATCACTGAACCTGTCCCATCTGCTTTAGCTTAAGTCTCTGTCTTAGAAAATGCTTGAAACCTCTGCTACTGAGCTTCTAGAAGAAGCCCCATTTCAACCTCTTAATCTCTCTTCTTTCTCTCTCTCTCTAAGAGATGGAGTCTTGCTTTGTTGCCTAAGTTGGTCTCAAACTCCTGGACTCAAGAGATTGTCCCACCTCAGCCTCCTACTCTTTTCTCTTTATTCATTCTATTTTTTGTATATTGACTGTTGTTTTATAAGCCTCCCCTCCACCCATGCATTTGTCTGAAAACGAAAACTCTTGTATATTAACCACTGGCCTTCCATATACCATTAGGAAATAATTAAAATACCATTCAAACTACCTGTTCAAAATTTTGGGTAACTGTAGGGAGAAAATAATAACTCTATAAGGTAGTCATTATCCTTATTTTATACTTGAGGGAGCTGATTTCAGAGCTGTTACTATCAGAGCTTAGTGAGGGGCAGACAGTTGACTTGTTGCTCAAGTGTCAGATCTTTCTATTTCATTACAGTCTCCATTCTATCAGGGTGGAGGGTCAAGGGAAAAGCTTGAAAATACCATATTAAAATATCCTGTGCAGAAACTTTTTTTTTTTGTTGTTGTTTTTTGAGACAGAGTGTCACTATGTTGCCCTTGGTAGAGTGCTGCGGTGTTACAGCTCACAGCAACCTCAAACTCTTGGACTTAAGTGACTCTCTTGCCTCAGCCTCCCAAGTAGCTGGGACTACAGGTGCCCTCCCACAACGCCTGGCTATTTTTGGTTGCAGTTGTCATTGTTGTTAGGGGGTCCTGGCCAGGCTTGAACCCTCCAGCCTCGGTGTATGTGGCTGGCGCCCTACTCACTGAGTTATAGGCGCCGAGCCCAGAAACTGGGTTTTAAAGTAAAAGAATAAAGAAAAAATAGAAAAAAAGAGAGTCATAATGTTCTGAGCATTGCTGTTTTCATCTATTCTTAATATTCTTAATTAATTCTTAATTTCTAGAGCTACCTGCTTACATTTTACAGAATTTGTAGTTCATTCTTTATTTCACAATTCCTTTCCCAGAATTGGCATTTATTCTTTATAAACATGATACTTTGTATTACTAGCTGTTTAAATTACCCTTACCCCTTTCCCTATATTATATGTATCTGAAAGCTTCTGTCAGCTTAGTCTGACATTCAGGATCACCTTATTTGCATATGCCCCTCTATTTACATTTTATCTGGACAGAGTAATCTTTTTAAAACATGTTATTAAAAACTTGCATAACACTCTAAAAAATTACAACTTTTAATTAAAGTATGTAATATATATACAATGTGCATAACAGTGAAATTTGATCCACCCCCACCCCCCAACTGAATACACCCATATAATCAACACTCAGATCAAGAAACGGCATTACCAGGCTTGGTGCCGGTAGCACAGTGGTTACAGCACCAGCCACAATGCACTGAGGCTGGCAGGTTTGAGCCCGGCCTGGGCCAACTAAGCAACAGTGATAACTGCAACAAGAAAATAGCTGGACGTTGTGGCGGGCACCTGTGGTCCCAGCTACTTGGGAGGCTGAAGCAAGCGAATCACTGAAGCCCAAGAGTTGGAGGTTGCTGTGAGCTGTGACGCCATAGCCCTCTACCTAGGGTGACATAGTGAGATTCTGTCTAAAAAAAAAAAAAAAAGAGCATTACCTAGGACCCCCCCCCCCCATCCAATTCTCTTCCAGTTTCTGCCTCCCCTCCATACCCAAGGTACTTACCATACTATCCTGATTTCTTTTTTTTTTTACTTTTGAGACAAGATCTCACTTTGTCACCTAGGCTGGAGTATAGTGGTGTCGTCATTGCTCACAGCAACCTCAAACTGTTGGGCTCAAGTGATCCTCCTGCCTCAGTCTCCCAAGAAGCTAGGAATACAGGCACACACCACCATGGCTGGCTAATTTTTCTGTTCTTGTAGAGAAAGGATCTTTCTCTTCCTCAGGTTGTTCTCAAACTCTTCACCTCAAGCAATCCTCTCACCTCTGCCTCCCAAAGTGCTAAGATTACAGGCATGAGCCACTGTTACTGTGCTTAGCATCCTTTTGCCTTTTTTTTTTTTTTTTTTTTTTTTGAGATAGTCTCTTACTTTGTTGCCCTTGGTAGAGTGCTATGGCATCACCACTCACAGCAACCTCCAACTCTCAGGCTTAAGTGATTCTCTTGCCTCAGCCTCCCAAGTAGCTGGGACTACAAGTGCCTGCCACAATGCCCAGCTATTTTTAGAGGCAAGGTCTCTCTCTCTCTCTCTGGCTCAGGTTGGTCTTGAACCTGTTGAGTTCAGGCAGACCCCTCCAGAGTGCTAGGATTTACAGGTGTGAGCCACCCCTCTGGGCCAGTTTTGCCTTTTTTTCATACTTTTGTAAAAATGGAATCATACAATGTATATGAGGGCTGTCTGGAAAGTGTCCAACCATGTATGCCTCTATTTTTCATAGTACATGGCTGGATACCTTCTGGGCAGTGCTCATATTCTTTTTAGTCTGGCTCTTTTTTTTTTTTTATTGTTTGAGATTCATTTAGGGTATAAAGAATTAGGTCACACTGATTACATTTGTTAGGTAAAGTCTGTTACAATTGTGTCCTACCTCCAAGAGGTGTGCCATACACCTTAACCCTTCTACTCCCTCACTTCTCACCTCTCCCTGCTTCCTCATTCCTCTGCCCCCCACCTTGAATTGAGTTTTTCTCTTATGAGGACCTGTATTAGATCATCTACTGCTTTCATGTTAGAATTGAGTACATTGGATTCTTGCTTTTCTGTTCTTGTGATGTTTTACTAAGAATGTCTTCCAACTCAATCCAGATGTAAAATTTCCATCTTTTTTAATGGCTGAATAGTATTCTAGGATATACATACACCACAGCTTTTTAATCCATTACTGGGTTGGTGGGCATTTAGGTAGTTTTCACATTTTGGGGGTTGTAAATTGAGCTGCGATAAACAGTCTAGTGCAAATGTCCTTATGCTAAAATGATTTTTTTTCTATTGGATAGATGCCTAGTCATGGTATTGCAGGATCATGGTCTGGCTTCTTTTATTCAAACACCAATGTGAGTGTGCACACATTTTCAATGGCTTTTTTTTTGGGGGGGGAAGGCGACTTGGATTAAAATCCAAATTTTAGGGTGGTGCCTGTGGCTCAGTGAGTAGGGCGCCAGGCACCATATACCAAGGGTGGCAGGTTCGAACCCAACCCCAACCAAACTGCAACAAAAAAATAGTTGGGCATTGTGGCAGGCGCCTGTGGTCCCAGCTGCTCTAGAGGCTGAGGCAGGAGAATCACGTAGGCCCAGGAGCTGGAGGTTGCTATGAGTCCTCTGATGTCATGGCATTCTACCGAGGGCGGGAGGGCAGTAAAGTGAGACTCTGTCTCTACCAAAAAAAAACAAAAACAAAAACAAATTTTAACTTTTTATCTTGGACTTGGTTTAAAATCCAGATTTTAGCCCTTTATTTTGGCCTGGCCCCTGCCTGCCTCTCCAACTTTATCCTATGCCAATTTCAATGCCCAGTATGCTTTAGTCACTACTAGCTCCTTATTTTTAAACCTTAACAAGCTCTTTCCTTCCACAGGGCCTTTGTATGGATCTGTCTTCCTTTTTTTTTTTTTTGAGACAGTCTCACTATATCGCCCTTGGTAGAGTGCTATGGTGTCACAGCTCACAGCAACCTCCAACTCCTGAGCTTAAGCGATTCTCTTGCCTCAGCCTCCCAAGTAGCTGGGACTGCAGGCACCTGCCACAACACCCAGATATTTTTTTGTTGTAGTTGTCCTTGTTGTTTGGCATGCCGGGGCTGGATTTGAACCTGCACAGCTCCTGTGTATGTGGCTGGTGCCCTAGCCGCTGAGCTACAGGCACTGAGCCAGGATCTATCTTCCTTAAGCACTCTTTCCCTTGCTTTTTGCATGGCTACCTCCTTCATGCCTGAACTTAATGTATAGTAACTTTCTTTCATCATTCTGCTTAGCTAGTCCTTTCCCCTTATTCCCTATTACTGGCTATTACTGGCTTCTGTTGCCTCCTTTCATAGCACCTATTACAATTTACAATGATGTATCTGCTTGCGTGATTATTATATGTTCCTACTAGACACCACAAGAGCAAGGAACTCATTTATTTTTCTTTTTTTGAGACAAGAGTCTTACTTTATTGCCCTTGGTAGAGTGCCGTTGTGGCACAGCTCACATCAACCTCCAGCTCCTGGGCTTAGGCTATTTTCTTGCCTCAGCCTCCGGAGTAGCTGGGACTACAAGCGCCCACCTGAATTCCCGGCTTTTTTTGTTGTTGAAGTTTGGCCAGGGCTGGGTCAAACCCGTCACCCTCTGTATATGGGGCCGGCGCCCTACCCACTGAGCACAGGTGCTGCCCAAGGAACTCATCTTTTTGTTCTCCTGTGTATACTTATTACCTAACACAATGACTGACATGTAGTAGGTATTTAATAAATATTTAATGTTCATATTGTCAATTTAACACCTTTGTTCTCATTAGAATATTCTCGTTATTCCCATTGTCCTTTTCCCCCCTTTTGTTGTTTATTTAAATCTTTTCCATCTCTCAAGACTCAGCTCAGTTTTCCCTTTTTGGAAAGCTGTCTTTACACCAGAATTCTCTAATTTTTTTTCACGTCTTTTATTAACTCATATGTAATTACTTGTCTTCTGGTTTGTTGAAGCAATAAGTAAGACAACAGTTGCCACAATAATGTTTATCAAAGTGGCTGGCCATAAAAACTCCAGCAACACACTCATCTGAAGGACACTCGATGAAGGTGACTAATTTTGCCATTCTCATCCCCCTTATAGTATTTCAGGACAGCCAGCTTAACTTTCTTTCTCTTATGCTTATTCTTCTTGAGGGCAGTATAAGACTTCTTCCTTTTCTTAGCATCACCACGAAGTCTTAACACAAGATGAAGAGTGGACTCCTTTTGAATGTTGTAGTCAAAGTACGTCCATCTTCCAGTTGCTAGCAAAAATGAGTCTTTGCTGATCAGGAGGAATTCCTTCCTTATCCTAGATCTTGGCCTTCACATTTTCTATCATATCTGAGAGTTCAACCTCGAGCATGATGGTCTTCCCTGTAAGGGTTTTTATGAAAATCTGCATCTTGGTGGCGGTTGCACCGCAGATGGCAGATTGGAAAAGTAAAAATGTTATAGTATTTATTGATGATTACCCTTCATGTTCTTTACTTTTCCCTTAATTTTTTTTGTCGAGATTAAGTCTCACTGTGTCACCCAGGCTGGTCTCAAACTTCTGACTTCAAGTGATCCTCCTGCTTTTGGCCTCCCAAAGTGCTGGGATTACGGGTATGAGCAACTGGGCCTGGCCACCCCTCACGGTCTTTACAAGTCACACTAGCATGTAGTCTTCCTAGTTGTATCTTAATTTTTTAATAGTCTTACAGCTTTTAATGCTAGTACCCTCATATTCTTGGTTAATGTAAATAGCTTGTATCTTAGTTACTTAATTTGATCAGAAGGTAACTTTATTTTAGCTAGTACTCTCCAAAGTTCTTTTCACTGAACTTTGCATATAGTAAGATCATCAGAGTTTTTGATGATTGATCATAATAAAGCTTATGTGCAAGTAGCAATTTTAATTTTGGGGGCTTATTAACATGGATTCTTTTTTTTTTTTTTTGCGGTTTTTGGCCAGGGCTGGGTTTTAACCTGCCACCTCTGGCACATGGGGCCAGCACCCTACCCCTTTGAGCCATAGGCACCGCCCAACATGGATTCTTTTTACTAGAATTCTGTTTAGTGTTTAATCTGAAGGTCAGAAGTATACCAACTGCTTTAGGTAATATAAAGACTATTAGAGTGTAGAAAGTACCGGAATCCAGCCTAGTGCTACAAAGCCGATATTTCTTTTTGTCTGGGGCTGCGGTATATGGGGATGGTACCCTACTCCTTTGAGCCACAGGCACTGCCCAAAAGCTGATATTTCTTTGGAACTTGTCACTAGCAAAGAACTGACTATGCAGGGTTCCTTCTTAGAAAAATGCTTACTCAGTGCTTGTTAAATGCTTTCAGATTGGAGTTACTAACTGAAATGAGACACTAGGTAGTACTAATTTGAATTATTCTTTTGCCTAGCATTTTATTTTTATGTCAAAAATGAAAATTTTGGGCCAGTTAAATCTGTTTAAAGCTACTTTGACCTGTCAGTAAGCTCTTTGAGTAGGTATTCTTTCTCTTGTGTTAAAGGCAGAAGAATGTACGTACTGTAAGCCAGTTTAAATTAGTAGTAGCTAGGATGATTTATTTACCTTAGTACGTATATCACAATTGTGTATAAATTAAATTTTTTTTACAGGGTGCTTACTATGTACGTTAAATCAGTGATTATCTTGGCTTTTCAAATTAACAATAAGTAATTGTTATTTATTTTTTTTTTTTTAATTTTTTTTTTTTTTTAAATTTTTTTTTTATTTTTTATTGCTCATTCGCCTGAAGTACTTTTTTTTGTTGTGTCCATTTTCTTTTTTTTTTTTTTAGATGTTCTTCCTCTGGCTATGCTCTGTCCCCTTGTCTTCCCAGTAGCTGGGATTACACGACGCCCACCACAACGTCTGGCTGTTATTGACGTTAGTAGAGATGGGGTCTTACTCTGGCTCATTGTTGTTAT
>CAUYPK010148162.1:0-22081 GCA_963574355.1 Loris lydekkerianus | reverse complement strand
CCTCCCCTCCGGGTGCCCACCCTGGATCGGCTGTCAATGTCTGTCACCTGTGTGCGCTAACCTGGCTCTGCTGTCACTGTCTGTCACCTGTGTGCGCTCACCTGGCTCCACTGTCACTGTCTGTCACCTGTGTGCGCTCACCCTGGCTCCGCTGTCACTGTCTGTCACCTGTGTGCGCTCACCCTGGCTCCACTGTCACTGTCACCTGTGTGCGCTCACCTGGCTCCACTGTCACTGTCTGCCACCTGTGTGCACTCACCTGGCTCCACTGTCACTGTCTGTCACCTGTGTGCGCTCACCTGGCTCCACTGTCACTGTCTGACACCTCTGTGTGCTCACCCTGGCTCCGCTGTCACTGTCACCTGTGTGCACTCACCCTGGCTCCGCTGTCACTGTCTGTCACCTCTGTGTGCTCACCCTGGCTCCGCTGTCACTGTCTGTCACCTGTGTGCGCTCACCTGGCTCTGCTGTCACTGTCTGTCACCTGTGTGCGCTCACCTGGCTCCACTGTCACTATCTGTCACCTGTGTGCGCTCACCCTGGTTCCACTGTCACTATCTGTCACCTGTGTGCGCTCACCCTGGCTCCGCTGTCACTATCTGTCACCTGTGTGTGCTCACCCTGGCTCCACTGTCACTGTCACCTGTGTGCGCTCACCTGGCTCCACTGTCACTGTCACCTGTGTGCACTCACCCTGGCTCCACTGTCACTGTCTGTCACCTGTGTGCGCTCACCTGGCTCCACTGTCACTGTCACCTGTGTGCGCTCACCTGGCTCCACTGTCACTGTCTGTGACCTGTGTGCGCGTACCTGGCTCCACTGTCACTATCTGTCACCTGTGTGCGCTCACCCTGGCTCCGCTGTCACTATCTGTCACCTGTGTGCGCTCACCCTGGCTCCTCTGTCACTGTCTGTCACCTGTGTGTGCTCACCCTGGCTCCACTGTCACTGTCACCTGTGTGCGCTCACCCTGGCTCCGCTGTCACTGTCACTGTCACCTGTGTGCGCTCACCCTGGCTCCACTGTCACTGTCTGCCACCTGTGTGTGCTCACCTGGCTCCACTGTCACTGTCACCTGTGTGCGCTCACCCTGGCTCCACTGTCACTATCACCTGTGTGTGCTCACCCTGGCTCCACTGTCACTGTCACCTGTGTGTGCTCACCCTGGCTCCACTGTCACTGTCTGCCACCTGTGTATGCTCACCCTGCCTCCACTGTCCCACTGCTGCGGGGCTCCCTTGCATTCTGTCACTTTGCAGGGACTTCTTCACCTGGCATCTCTTCAATTCCATCCCACAGATACATTAAACCCCTTTGGGAGCAACATGCATGCCAGGCTCTGTCAGAGATATAGGGAAAAATACAAGGTACAGTCTTGCCCTGAGGAACTTCATAATTTGCTCAGTAAAACAAGATTTCCCTGCATGAAAATGTAAACACTGAGAGAGAACAGCCAGAAAAGCCACAGGGCAGGCTGTGAATCACTGCGGCAGAGGCAGTGTCTGTGCCCCACACATGCCCCCACCCTGCAGAAGTTTCTGTTGTTCTGCCCTGCCTTGTGCAGCAGACTGTCCTCTCCTCTCTGTCAGCACCTCCCCTGTGCCGGCCACACCCCATCTCCCTTCTGGCAGCGCTCAGGGACCTAAGCTTCTCAACACCAGGCTTGTCTTCATGGGAAGTGAATGCAGGCAAGGAGACAGCCATATGGCAGCACTCCAGGGGCTGGGCAGACATGATTCTGCCAGACCTGCTCCCAGCATCCGCAGTGGGACCCAGGGCCAGTCCTGGCCAGTGTCAGTTGGGTAAAGGCAGCTGGTGTCCCTGCCCACTGACACAGGAAGGAGCCGTGGTCCCACCTGGACTGTCTCTCATGCAGCTTGGCACTAATTGTGGAGCCCACATGTCAACATGAGAAAGTACAAAGCAGGCTCACTTCCCAGTGGCCCTGGAAGTGCCCCAACCCCATGTGGCAGACTTCAGGCAAGCGAAAGAGCAGTGCTGCACCTGCAGGAGCTGTCTTCCTTTGTCACAGTCTAGATGGCAGGGTGAACCAGACACAGTTCCAGGCTATGCCTCCAGGGCCTGTTTCCTGCTTGTGGAGCACATGTGGCTTCAAGGAGCTTCTTCCTGCTCTAGAGGCAAGGGCACCTTCAAGGCCGCTGTCCTTCCTAGGGGCACAGCATCCACAGCACCTGCAGCTGCAGGCTGGGGCCCCAGCACCCCTGCTCACATGCCCTGAGCCTTCTGAGAAGCACACACCACAGACAGGAGTGCGCCTGGCAGACCACACGGGGAGCTCCCCAGAGCCAGGCCTGCCCTCCCGGCACCCCACGCTGACCACAGCCTGAGAGATCTCTACAGGCCATACCATGGGGACTGGGGCCACAGGAGCTGCTGCCTGCAGGTAAGGTGAGGAGGGAGCAACCACCTCTGCACTGCAGCCACCAGCAGTGGAGACTCCCTAGGCAGGTACCAGCCCAGTCCAGAGAGGAGGAAGAGGTCACACAGAGGGCAAGAGCCGCTGAGCTCCAGGACCCGGTGCAGAGGCCCCACTGGGCAGTGCCCCAAGTCTCCACCTGAGCCGTGGGCCCAGGCAGCTGTCTTGGGGGCATCCCCAAGCTGAAGCACACGTGTTTGAAGAAGCAGTCGGTCAGGCAGGACTGGCCCTCTCTCCCACACCACCTGAGCATAGTCCACGAGCACTTAGTAGGTGCCGCCTGTGTACTGGTGTACTCTAGACACTGAGGACCCCGTACTGCAGGGACAGCACCTGGCGTCCATGCTGGGCCAGTGGGGACACTGACCGAGGGGCAGAGGTGACAGCCTGCCCAGCGTCCTCCCTTCCAACTCCACAGAGAGGCTAGCAGGAGAGGTGGAGCCCAGACCAAGGCGCTAACTGAAACCCTTACCTCAGGCCCCCAAAGTGCAGATGCTGGGCAGGAAACCCACCGCCGTCCACGGGGCTTTGAGATCCCACCCACGTACCCACGGGACAGAGATCTCCCAAGATGGTCGGAGCAGAGCGTCCAGTCTCTGTGACAACAAGGGCTGATAAAGTGTTTCTCTCTTAAATTTTATGAACTACATTCCCCTTTGATTTAAGCACTGAGAAATTACCTAAAGTTTAAATTAAAAGAAAAAAAGCTCCTGAGGTCAAAAGTGAGGCACGGCAGGCCAATAAATTGGGATTGTAAAACTGCCCTGGCTGAGCAGTGTGGAGGAGCAGCCAGCACAGGCAGAATTGGCCGTGGCCGGATTCCCCTACAGAAGTGCTGGGAGACCATGGCCAGGCATGGGTGGAGCCCTGTCCCAGCAGAACCAGGTGCCCACCCTGCCTGGGCTCTGGGGTGAGCACGACCAGCAGCCAAGGCAGAAGGGCCAAGGCTAGAGGTGGCAGGTGAGCATATGGACTGAGCCCCACCAGGAAGGCCATCACTGAGGTCACCCCACCAGGAAGGCCATCACTGAGGTGACCCCACCAGAAAAGCTGTCTGCTGAGGTCACCCCACCAGGACGGCCATCTCCGAGGTCACCCCCCCCCGGAAAAGCTGTCCGCTGAGGTCACCCCACCAGGAAGGCCATCACAGAGGTCACCCCACCAGGAAGGCCATCACCGAGGTCACCCCACCAGGAAGGCCATCACCGAGGTCACCCCACCAGAAAAGCTGTCCACTGAGGTCACCCCACCAGGAAGGCCATCACGGAGGTCACCCCACCAGAAAAGCTGTCCTCTGAGGTCACCCCACCAGGAAGGCCATCACTGAGGTCACACCCCCGGAAAAGCTGTCCGCTGAGGTCACCCCACCAGGAAGGCCATCACAGAGGTCACCTCACCAGGAAGGCCATCATGGAGGTCACCCCACCAGGAAGGCCATCACAGAGGTCACCCCACCAGGAAGGCCACCACAGAGATCACCCCACCAGGAAGGCCATCACGGAGGTCACCCCACTAGCAAGGCCATCACAGAGGTCACCCCACCAGGAAGGCCATCACAGAGGTCACCCCACCAGGAAGGCCATCACGGAGGTCACCCCACTAGCAAGGCCATTGCCGAGGTCACCCCACCAGGAAGGCCATCACGGAGGTCACCCCACCAGGAAGGCCATCGCCGAGGTCACCCCACCGTTAACAAGCAGCACACATGCAGGCATCCCCTGCATTTTATTTCTTCCCATTCACTGCAAATCCAGCCCTGTACGGAGCCCCAGGACCCCACGTCCGACTGCTGCATGGCAGATCCTAAGTCCCTGTGTGCATCAGAAAGACACAGCCCCCACCTCCCCGAGACTGACAACACTCCCTGAACTCTCCAGCCAGTTATTTAGGGGATATACAGCCCAATAACATTGCTTACACAGAGTAAAAATGCAAATTGGCATCTGTGTGTTTTCAAACCTGAGTAATGGAGTTGTGGAGGTCTGAGACAGGGCTGACACCCCCACATCCCACCAGTAGTGTGGCCCAGGTGTGCAGGCAGTGGCCAGGCCTCAGGCTCACAGCCCCGCCTTCCCCAGGCTCATCCTGGTGTCTTTATCCAAAACTGCAGCTGAGAGCAGCATCTGTTTCTTGGGCATAAGCCTCAGACACCGTCAGCAGCCAGGACTCTGATAGAAGGAGCAAGACGTCTGTGGCCTATAGGGCATAGGAGCAGAGGTGACTGTTGATAGGGGGTTGTCTCTCATCTGTTTTACTTCCCTTCATTCATTTTTTACTCACACCTGTGCAGGCACCCTCTCTGGTGAACTCACAGAGCCCAGCTGGTCCCTGTGGCTGCACTCAGAGCTGCACCCAGAAACAACCATCCTGAGGCGCCCGTCACTTGCAGCCCAAACCTAGTATGGCCCCACTAACCAGGAGGGCCGATCTTTCCAACGTACACGTGCCCCCCTGAGCATCTGCCTTCAGTGCCCAATAACAGATGGTGTCTTTTCACCAAAGCCCAGACTCCTTGGAGAGGAACTCCGCTGGGGCCCAGCAGCCTCCACAGAGGGGCTGGTGAGGGGAGTCAGCTCCAGCACCTGAGAGCTCCTGACAGCAGAGAGGCAGGAGCCAGGCCCCAGTCAGTGAGAGGGAAGGGAGAAAGGTGTGGGCGCCACTCTGAGGCTGCCATGCAAGCCAGGCCCTTCTTCCAAGGTGGCCACAGGCGTCCACGGAGAGGCTCGCCTTCCAGCCAGCGTCTCTGGACACGCCCCCAGCACAGACTGACAAGGAACCCGGGCCTGGGAGATTTATTAAGCGCCAAACATAATTTTCCATTAACATTTCCTATTTTGGCATCTTAAAGAGAGTGGAAGTTGATTTCAGTTCAGCATCCTGTGGGGAAATTAGTTCATTTTGCTAACGTATCTTAATAATTACAGTGACATCAAGGTTAATTGCTTAATCTGGATTGCCACAGAGCAGGCCACCGAATTCCCCACACAATCTGCACTATAATTAGCACTGCCATGTCCATATTTAGAAGCCACTTTCACCAGAACAAGCAGAACCAGGCAAGGTGATCGATGTATGTGGCAGAGAGGACACTGCACCACACACAGGGTTGGGCTCCATGAGGCACCACAACCATGTCACCTTTGAGGTGGCCAGCCCACCCTCCTGAGCCTGCTCTGTGCAGGGCCATCAGATGGAGTGAAACTCAAATTCCCTCTGCAGGTTCACTCCCCACCCAGACAGCAAGGATCTGTGCCAAAGGACACATCTGTCTGACCATGGCTGTGGGTGGGTCACCAAGGACCATCCTGGAACTCCTTTGGTAAAGCAGTCCATGGGATCGTGGGGTGCAGTGTGCTCTAGAGGGACAAAGGCAGGTGTCTCTGCAGGCACAGAGACTCTGGGGCACAGGCAATCCCTGCCAGGCTTCCCAACTCCGTCAGGCCTGTGGGCTCCAGGAAGAGGGGACGTTCCCTGCGACCCCAACTTGGTCATCTCAGTTCAACTCAGTCATCTTCAGATTAAAGCATCCATGTCCAGGGTTTGCTAGATGCCACTCTCTCCCCTTCCTGGGGAAGCTAAGCCATCTCCCTGCCCATAGGAGACGCCGCCCATCCCACATCAGCCCCACCTGCCTGTGAGCACACCCAGGCCCGCACTGGAACTCCTTTGGTAAAATATAGCTGCAATTTTATGTTACTGAAACAAAAGTGAAATATAGTCAGTTTCAAGTTCTGTCACAGTACGAGGTAGGAATGCAGCTGTTTGCACGTTATCAAAGGCCTCTGCTCCTTTGTTCTCGGGCTTACCTGGGTCTAATCCTTTCTATCTGAAGAATCCAGAAAGCACATCTTTCCCCACCACAGGGAGGCAGACACAGGCAGGGATTTCACTGCATGGACAGTGCTATTTATTACTAAGTGTGATCTGTGCACACACTGTGTCCAGAAAAACACCACCACACAGGCCATCCACTCACATTTCATCTGAGAAAAACCCCACAAGTGTCTCGGAAGCCCCTTCCTGTCTGGCCTACCAACAAACACCAAGGAGTTCACGCAGAGTCACCCCAACTGGAGCTGCAGCCCTGTCACCCCAGCAAGGGTGTGCATAGCCCCACGCTAGCAGTTCTAGGAACCCCGTGGCTCTGCATGCCACAAAGCAATTTGAGCCTGTTCACCTGGTCAGTGCACCCACCCTGTCCTCACCCAGCCTCAGCCAGGCCGTGAACAGCCCATGTTCACCCAGCGAGATTGCCTGGAGTGACCACACTGTAGGTCACTTACTTGTTTTCTGATCAGCAGACATGGAGGCTGCTTCCGGGTCCTGCAATCATGGACGGAGCTGCCTGGAGCGTCCTGCACACATGTTCCTGTGCGACAGGCATGTCCCTGGGCCGGTGCCCTGGAGCCACGGGGGTCACTGCATGGTCCTCTTTCCCAGACAGTGCCCACTGTCTTCCCAGGACGGCTGCCCTCCCTCCTTCCCGCCCCAGGCTGTGGGAGTCACACCCATCTCCTCCCAGGCTGGCTCTGCACCTGCCTGATTAACGAGGATCAGGTCCCCTCGGCCAGCAGCCCCTCCTCATCTCCTGCTCTGTCAAACTCCTTGACACATCTTTTTGCTGCATTTTCTGTTGGACTACTAATCTTTCTTTATTAATATTTGGGGGATCTTAAAATACGCTAGAGACTGTGGTCTGGTTCTGGAGGCCCCTCCATGTAGCACAGCTGGACATGGCCCCTGACCCCACTCCTGCATGGACTGCCCAGGAACGCAGAAGTAACCCCTCTACCCCACAGATCTGGTGCCCTAATCTCACCAATTGGAACTCCCCACGGAAGCCTGCCTGGGTGATGCCCTGGACCCGGAATCGCCCAACCCACTGTCCCTCTCCCTCTTTTGCCCACCCGAAGGTTGAGCACATGTCCCGGACACCCTCCCCGTTCCCACTGGCACGGCAGGTGAGCTGCCCTCTCCTCTCTGGGCCCTGACACTTTGTGGGTTCTGTTGTGCTGCCTCCTCCACACCCCACCTGACCACACACCCCAACCTAAGTCTCTCCCGGTCAGGGCTCTCCTGGAGGGCAGCTGTCTTGGTGGGAATAAACCAAACACAGAGCATCTTCCGGAATAAAAGAGCTTTCTGTGGGAGAGACAGCTAGTCACTGGTCAGCACCGCAACCATCAGCCATCTGTCAGAATGAAGAAGAATCCCTGAAAGGAACACGGTGAACACCCACAGCTGCCCCAGAGTCCACTCAGGGCAGAGCTGCACCCCCTCCCTGCCACTTCTCCTCCTCTCTGCGCCCCCGTTGCTCCCTCTCTCGCTCCCCCTCCTGCTCTCCCCCCACTTTCTCTGCACACATAAGGGAAAGACCACATAGGACACAGTGAGATGAGGTTATCTATAAGCCAGGAAAAGGGCTTCCCCAGAAGTCAACCTTGCCAGAGCCTTGACCTTGGACTTCAGTCTCCAGAACTGTGACAAGAGGAACATCTGTTGTTTCATTCTCCTGGACTGCAGCATCTTGTTAGGCAGCCTGAGCAGACTGACACGGTGGCTTCTGTAAGTATGGAAGTTCCTTTTTATCCCTATTGTGCTGAGTATTTTCGATTTTTTAAATTGAAAATTGATGTTGAATTTCCTTAAATGCTTTTTCTGAAGCTGAGATGATCGCGTGTCTTTGGTGTGGTGGTCGCACCAGTGTGAAGCCTCAAACTCCTGTTATACCTCCTTAGTCACGCCAACACGTCATCCTTGACTCACTTCCCCAGATCATCACCCTTTCTAGATCACCACACACACACTCACACACCTGAGCATTGCGAGGAGCTGCCCAGATCCCCAGCCAGCTGCACCCAATCCCACACACACACACACACACACACACTCTCACACGCATGAGCATTGCAAGGAGCTGCCCAGATCCCCAGCTGCACCCAATCCCCCCCCACACGCACACACACTCACTCACACACCTGAGCATTGCGAGGAGCTGCCCAGATCCCCAGCTGCACCCAATCCCACACACACACACACTCACACGCGTGAGCATTGCAAGGAGCTGCCCAGATCCCCAGCTGCACCCAATCCCACACACACACACACAGACACACACTCACACGCGTGAGCATTGCGAGGAGCTGCCCAGATCCCCAGCTGCACCCAATCCCACACACACACACACACACACACTCAATGCTTCCATTGCCAGGAGGGGACTAGGGGCAGACCTGCTGCTCTTACACCATGAGCAAACTTTCTTTGAAGTCAGAAAGCCGCTCCTCTCAGATGTGGGCCGGAGTAAGTCCAGAGAGCTGGGGCTGCAGGCGTGACACCGACATCTTGCCTTTAAACATCAGAGCGGACTCCTGGGTGGAAGGGGCTCCGCCATGCCCCCGCCTGAGGGACAATGTCTGCTCAGGGGGCAGAGGGCAGCACAGCTGGTGTGGGGGGGATGGAGCACCACAAGGAATGCTCACGATGAGGGAAGCCCAGCTTGTCTGTGACTTCCCTGGCCTTCACTGCTCTGCCTGCTGACAACCTTGGGCATCTGGCTCTTCTGTGATTATTCATCCACCCACCGTTCACTCATTCATTCAACCATTAATCCACTTATCATCTACCTACTCACCCACCCACCCATCCATCCATTAATCCACCTACTCTTCATCTATCCCCCACCCATCTTCCCCCCATGCACCCACTCACTCATCAATTCATCCATCCAGTCATCCAACCATTTATCCTTCCATCTACCCACCTATCCGCCTACTTGCCTATCCATCCATTCAGTCATCCATCCATCCTTCCATCCATCCATCCATCTATCCATCCATCCATCCTTCCTTCCATCCATTCATCCAACAATCCATCCTTCCATCCATCCGTCTATCCATCCATCCATCCTTCCTTCCATCTATCCATCCATCCTCCTTCCATCCATCCATCCTTCATCCATCCAACCATCCATCCTTCCATCCATCCATCCATCCATCCTCCTTCCATCCATCCATCCTTCATCCATCCAACCATCCATTCTTCCATCCATTCATCTATCCATCCATCCTTCCTTCCTTCCATCCATTCATCTATCCATCCATTCATCCTTCCTTCCATCCATTCATCCAACAATCCATCCTTCCATCCATCCGTCTATCCATCCATCCATCCTTCCTTCCATCTATCCATCCAACCATCCATCCTTCCATCCATCCATCCTCCTTCCATCCATCCATCCTTCATCCATCCAACCATCCATTCTTCCATCCACCCATCCATCCATCATCCTTCCATCCATCCACCCTTCCATCCACCCATACATCCATCCACCCACCCACCCATCACTGATCCACCCATCTATCCCACAGACATGTGTGCAGAACTGACTCTGAGGACGCATGGCATTAGAAAGGAGGTAGGAACTTGGCAATGGAGTTCCCATCTAGGGCCCCCTTCTGGGCAGATCTGGAGTTAGTCTGGAGCCTGTTCAGTTTCCTGTCTGGGTTGGATGCCATCCCATGGACAGACACACCCCACTGGGCTTCCTTTCTACAGAAACGCAGAAGATGCCACAGCCCCGGGAGAGCCCTATACTGGCTATAAACCCCACTGGGGGATTTTCAGCAGCTCTTTGTTGATGGAGATGGACAACAGCCCTGGGGTTGTTGGAGCTTTCTCTGGCAGTATCCATGACAACAGAAAAGACCAAAGAGCAGCCCCTTCCACAGCCAACAGGGAGTTCGTTTGGAAAATCACCATGGTCTTTGCAGAGACTGGGGTGCCCTTGGAATTCCAAAAGCAGAAATGACCCCACACAATTACACAATATCTTTGCTCCTCTCTTTCCACACAGAAGGTAAATGAGAACCTAAAATAATTTGCAAGCGGAAATTTATAGCTTAAAAACATCTAGAGGTGTGTTCTTTGAAAGGCCCCAGCCAAGTGCGTTTTCCACAAGGCAAGATAAGCAGAGGTGAGTGCTCATGTCTGGGGGAGACCAATCCCTCACAGGTTGCAGAGCGCAGTGACAAGGGATCAGCAGGCGTTGAGGGCACTGATACCGCCACCCCAGTCAGCCAGCAACAACACCCCACTTTCTTCACTGGCCCTCGGAACAGTCACTACGTGTGGTCACCACATCTGCTCTTGTGGGCTCATGGCAAGGAGAAGGTGCTGCAGACAGGCACTGCCGACTGCATCCCTATAAACTCTACAGCCCAGGCCACACCGCAAGGGCCACCAGCCTTCCTTGGGCCACTGTGAAGGGGCTGCAGGCCCTCCCACCTCCTGAAGGGTCATTGGCTTTATCAAAACCAACTGACTGTAAAAAAAAAAAAAAAAAAAAAAAAAAACCAACTGACTGTAAATGTTAATCCATCAATAAAACACATTCACAGAAACATCTAGACTGGTGTTTAGCCAAACAGCAGGGCAAGTGGCCCGGTCAAGCTGACAGGTGAAGTTAACGGTCACAGACACTGTCGGCCTCACCCTCCCTGTAAGACCATGATGCTTCACCGTCCTGGTGTTTTTGTTTCCCGTCCCCAGGAATGCAAAGTGCTGTAAAGTGATGTGTCTCGGGACCTGCTGTGGTCCTGGCTTGTCTGCACCCACATGCTCCATTCTCCCTCCTTAAATACCACCACAATAAGCAAAGAAACTCAGCACTGCACAAAACCGGCAGCAAGGCCTGGTGTTGGGACTCTCACAACTGGACACTTGGACCTTTTCCTGGAGTGGTTCCCTCCTGCGTGTGGAAGTCACCGGTTTCCTTTCTGAGCATCGTTTTTTCCCTCCTGCATCTGGGAACGTGGTTTGCAGAGTCCCCAGAGCAGGGGGGCTGATGAGTTTCTTCCTTCTCTTCTCCTTACGCCCCACCCCCACCCCATCTGGTGGTCCGCAGACTGCTGCTGGCTGCATCCCTGAGGTCTGCCCCTGTGACATGGCTAGGGATGATATCGAGCCATCCCATCAGCCTGAGTAGGTCTTGGGTCACACCTGAACTCAGCCCAACAACAATGGCAGCCCCACTGATGTGCCTCCTGTGAGGGCAGCACCTGTCCCACCCCAAGCGGTGCAGCCTTGGTGAGCAAATAATCCTCTTGGGGAAGTTTGTCCAGCTACCAGGCTCTCTTTGTAAATGGAGCTGCCCCAGTGGGCAGTGAGCCCAGCTGCAGCCCCTCTCAGAAACCCATGTCCTGGGCAGCTCAGCTCTCAACAACGTACAGACTCGGGCTGCGGCCCCAGCAACCAGGAAGCTGTGCCACTATGGCCCATGGAGATGGCTGTCTTGCCGGAAGCTCACTGTTGGTGTTTTGTAGCTTGTGGCTTTTGTTTTCACTTTTTTCATGTTTCCCAGCATTGCCAAGTGTGTGGATCAGAGAAAACTCCCAAGGCCAAGCTGACCCCCAGCGCCCTCCTGCGCACAGCGCCCTCCTGCGCACAGCCACCTCCTACGCACAGCACCGTCCCACACACAGCACTGTCCTACACACAGCACCGTCCTACACACAGCCACCTCCTGCGCACAGCGCCCTCCTGCACACAGCACCCTCCTGCACACAGCCACCTCCTACACACAGCACCGTCCTACACACAGCAAGCCTCTAACTGAATGCAACAAACAGCAAAGCTTCAGAGCCTCTCAAACGTCATTTAGAACATAGAACATCAAATGATTCCAGGGGACTATCATGAAAGAAAGAGAAGAAATGAGAAACATCAAACAAAACATGAAGTAGAGTTAGACCCAAACCAAGCATTTCTGTTATCAAATAAAACTCAAACGCACAAACTCTCCAATTAGGGAGAAAAAAACGAACTGAGTGAAGCTGGACAGACAAAGGCATGGGGCTGAAAGCTCGTCTGGCTCTCTGCAGATCCCAGAGGCCATCTAGCCGCTGGTGGTCACCTGTGCCCTGTGCCTCAGTTTCCATGCAAGTAAGGCAGGAATGAGGTGAGTCCTTGTGCACATTGTCAGATATGCTAGACAACTCAGAGGCTGTCTCCAGTATTCAGAGTTGATGTGGGTCCCAGACAAGGACAGGGTACTGTCACTACAGCGTTACTTGTGCCAATGACATTGCAGAGACCAAACTTCCAAGCAAGGCTGAGCGAGTGAGGAGGGCAGCAGACACCAGGCAGAATGACCTTGCAGGCGTTAAATGAACCCACAACAAAAGGCGCCAATGTGAGAAAAAAGCTTTTATTTTGCCAGACAAATAAGAGCCAAGTGGCACCCACTGGGGCCCTACTCAGGCTGAGTGACAGACACCCTGCAGAAATCCACACAGAACATCCAGGAATCACAGGGAGCCATTCCTAACCTCTCTGGGGAAGCACAGACTCCAGAGTCCGCTCAGCCCAGCAGACAGAGTGTGAAGACGAAGAGGAAGGCCCTGGTGAGGGGGACGTACCCTGCGTGCAGTGGGGCTGCTGGAGGCCTCCCTGCAGAGATCGGGCACTGATTCAACCATCCTTAGGGCATGTAAAGCATGTGTCATATCTGCAAAATGAGAATGTCCATAAATCCCTCCAGTAAATACTCACAAATCTGAAATTGTAGGGACAGCTTTCTTTGAGCACAATTCAGTAATACATGGAATTAGCCGCCTGGGAGCTGCCCCCACCCCCCAAGCCTTTTTAGTGCAAGGGTGCTCGTGGAATGTTTCCCCACCATCCTGGAAAACCCTCTCTATCCCCAAGGCAGCAGAGTGCAGTCAGTGTCACGCTCTTGGGTCACACCTGAACTCAGACCCAGTGCTGCCCCTCACACACCACAGGACCAGCTTACAAGTCTCTTGCCTGAAAATGAGCATAGCATTGTGAAAATCCAAAGAAATCCTGCATCTGAATCAGTGCCTGGACACTGTCTTCTGTGACAATCAATAAATCTGAGCCCTCCCCCAGAAGGAAGGATGTCTCCCTCTACATGTGTGAGCTGCACACAGTCAGTGCATACTAACAGTCCTGAGCCATGCCTGAGTTCTGGAAATGAAATAAAACACACTGACAAAGCTCAGTTATTTTTCCCCCTTCTTTTTCTCTTCCCAGATCACTATGAGTTCAAGAGCTACTTTCTTTGTCCACTGAAATGTGTGACCGAGTCCCTTTCTGGCCATTTCTGACCTGCTGTGGCTGAGCGTCCACGCACTTCCTCCCACTCAGCAGCACCCTGCTCATCACTTACACCTGGCACAAACTGTGGTTGCTGAAGCCAGGCTTATGCTTCTGCTGTGCCTAATGTGAACCACTCTTCCCCAGCAGGGTAGAGCAGGGCTGTGAGGCTCAGGCTGAATCTGACAGCTACAGGTCTGGGGGCATGTCAGGCAGAGGAAGGACGTGGCCTCCACACACGTGGAGCATCTGTGGCTCCAGACTGGACCTAGCCCATCTCACCTTGTTAACGGGGGACCCAGCACCGGTCACTGACACCCTCATAGCAGTAACATAGTCCAAGAAGGGGCTCTGCCTTTATAGTCTGAAGTGTGTGCAATGCCTGCTATCCACACGAGCTTCCCGGGAGGGGCCATGTGACAGCCAGGGCTCTGCATGGTCCTGTCTCCTTCCTGGATGCCCTCCCTGCCTCCCTGACCTCTCAGTCCAGGGCATCCATCCAGAGCCACTAGGCGCTTCCCAGGCCTTCCCTGGCCGTGTGCTGGGGCGCAGGTGCAGACAGGATAGAGAACAGCCCTCTGGGGCCACCACAGCTCGTGGTCACCAGGGCAGGCCTGAGCCCTGTGGCCTCAAAGTAGCACCAAGGAAACTGCGAACTATTTGGTGAGCAGTAACCCCACCTGCACGTGTGAGGAAGCATCCACAAAAGCAAGTGCCACAACGGGGGAGCAGGAGACGCCTTTGGGAGTAACCACGAAGGACCCAGCCCGGAGACGCCCAGCCCCTCCCCTACGGCACCTCCACAGGTGCAGGTGGCCACGGGACGGGGGATAAACGTCCCAGGCCGGTAGACACGACTGACACGACGCCCAGCCGAGCTTCGGAGTGAGAGCCAGCGAGGACCCCGGGCTCCGGAGCGCACGGAGGAACACGCGACCCCTCCACGTGAATTCGGCGCTTGACACGTAGTCGCCGGAAACACCGTAACTGTGCGCGATGACGCCACGTCACAGGAAATGCGTAGCCGGCGTTTGTGTTCCTCCGCGTCATCTGTTTGCTGACTTCCGTAAACAGTATGTGCATAAGCATTGCAGGTGTAGAAGAGGGAGGCAGGGTGTGTCCATGCCACGGACTTGAAACCTGAAGGAGGCGACACCGCTGAGCTGGCCGGAGGACCCGGGGTCGGGACGGGGAGGGACGCGGACATGCAGGACTCTGCCCACTTCGCCAGCAATTTGGAGGCATGGGGGGATGTGAGAGTCAGGGGCAGCGGTGCCACCAGCGTGGGGGGCCCAGGGGCCAGGCCTCGGCCATGTGGGGAATCCGCAGGCGTGTGGGGCTGCTGGTGTGATGAAGGGGCAGCAGCCGAGGGAGCTTTGGGCCCGGCTGCTCCACACCACCAGGTGACACTGCCGCCTTCGCCCTCCTGGAGGATGGGGCCGGAAGAGCCAAGGAGGCCCAGGGCCTGTGCTTCCAAGTCATTGAGTTAGTGCCGGCTGCGTGCAGGCCTTGGGTAAGGCCGAGGGACACGCTGCTGTCCCAGGCTCCCACCCCACCTGCCCCCACCCCCACCCCCACCCGACTCACCCTACCTCACTGTGGACACTTCCGTCTCTGGATTTCAGCGGGAGGTGAGGGGAAGCATACTTCCTTTGTCCAGGGGTCCCCAAAGCCACACCCACACCTGGCTGGCCGGCAGATGTCTTGGGGAACTTGGGTTATTTTTTGTGAACACCAGGTCTAGGGTTTCCATCTGTGGGGGATTCTATTCCTGGGTGGGCCAGGACAGAGCGTTTACCTATGGCGGCCCCTGCTGCCATGTCCTCAGCCCACCCTCAGCACCCTGGGGTCTCCTGCACCCCAGACTCCCTCCCTGACTCCTTCCGTGCACTCAGCCAATGAACAGAGCCCATGCCCTCCTGGACAGGAGTCAGCCCACCTGCTGTGTGGTGTCCCCTGTGGAGACACCTTCCCATCCACAGGGGCAGAGGTCTCTGGAGGAGGACCCATCTGCAGCAAGCCCTGGAGTGATGAGGGTTTCTCCAACTTGCAAGTGGCCACTCCCCCCTAGTTCTGTACCTGAACAAACTCAGCTGAACCAGTCAGCCCCAAGAAGAGAGGACAGGGTTGATGGGGTGTCAGGGTGCAAGGGTGGGATATGACATAACTCCTCACCCAGTTCCAGTGGGTACCTGGACTTTGGGACCAGAACCAGCCATGATGCTGGACTCAAGGAGGCCTAACACCAGCCCATGGGGTATAGCTTTTCCGGACCCCACAACCATGGAAGTAGGTGGTGCTGTCCCATCTTCACCACTTTCTGTGTGGCTGGGTGTCCTTCCTGCAAATCTGCAGCCCTGCCCCAGGTCCTTTGCACAACTGTTCCCCCCAGCTCCCTGCCTTCAAGGATGACACTTTTCTCTCATTGAGCTTCACAGGAGATAGATTGGCAAAAATGTCTACAAAAAAGCATAAAAACAATGTCTCTGTAAGAATAATTAATCGAGTGCCAAACGAGAAGCACCTAGAGTTTTGAATAAATGCAGAGACACAGTTAGAAGAGCAAAATATTATCATTTGTCCAACATAATTATTTTCTTGGAAACATTCAGTGATTAATAAGGCACATTATAAATATGCTCCTGTGCATCAAATTTCATCTCTCCAGTCTAATTAACATGCCAGGGAATTGCTCTTTTGGTGGGTGAAGGCATTTAAAATATATATTTTGTGAAATCTGAGTTATTTGTCATAAGCTCCAAGAGGAAAAAATAAAATATGAAGAATGCTACAGTCACTTAAATACTTTATTACATGACTATAATAAATAAACTAGTTCTTCTGGTTATGCAGGCAAGCACAGAATATTGCCAGGCTGTGGGGCCCTAAGGGTGGCAGGACACGCCCTGCTGTCCCCATGGGCCTGGCCTCTGCTCCCTTCCCATCTCATAGGTCCCACCAGGATGCTCATGCTGTCACCAAGATCTGTTTTCAGTCTGTGAAACCAAACCCTGCGAGAACCAACACTGGCTATGGGGACCCTCCCCTGGGTTAACATGCAGACCCCAGAGGCTCAAGGGAAAGTCCACCACCGGCCCCCCTGCAGGTGGGGGAAACAGAACCGGGCTGTACACTTATCCTCCCACATAGAAAGCAAGGGATTGTACAAATAATGCTCTAAATAGCACATTGGCAGGAAAAGCCCAGTGACAGCTAAGCAGATAAACCAGGACAGGGAAAAGGGAGGTAGTTTGATGTCCTGAAACCACTGTGGATTTTGGAATACATCTGTGGCTTGTCAGGAATTACTAACTCACTTGGGGGAAGGAACTTTACCTCTGAGTATCTTGAATGGAGCCGGTGGCTCAGAACAAGGTCCCATGGAGAATCCAGCCCTGCTCCTGAGTTTCTGCCACAGATGCTGCCAACTCCTCTTGACGTACAGAGCCTCCCTCCTCACCTTACAGCACAGAGCCTCCGACCCTGCTGAACCCCACTGCTATGAGCTCTAGGAAGCAGCAAAATATCACTCAGAACCCAAGATGCAGACACAACCAACTAAAATAATTGGTTTTCCTAAATGTTCTGTATCTCCCAACGTTTTTCTTTACTTGAACTCACTGCCTGCTATTCCTTATGCACTTGGAAGCATTAGCAGATAATTAAACAATGGGCAATTAGTAAGCAAATATTAATTGGAAAAATAAGGAAGAGCTATGTTCTGTCATGTATGTTCAGTTATGAAACACTACTTAACTAGGCTGGAGCAAATGTTTTTGTAGTGATGGTAGTGGTGATGGTGGTGGTGGTGATGGTGATGATGGTGGTGATGGTGGTGTTGGTGGTGATGATGATGATGGTCGTGTTGGTGGTGATGGTGATGATTATGTTGGTGGTGATAGTGGTGTTGGTGGTGATGGTGGTGGTGATGGTGAAGATTATGTTGGTGGTGATGGTGGTGTTGGTGGTGATGGTGATGATGGTGGTGGTGTTGGTGATGGTGATGATGGTCGTGCTGGTGGTGATGGTGGTGGTGATGCTGAAGATTATGTTGGTGGTGATGGTGGTGGTGGTGGTGATGGTGATGATGGTGGTGTTGGTGATGGTGATGATGGTCGTGTTGGTGGTGATGGTGATGGTGATGGTGGTGGTGATGGTGATGATTATGTTGGTGGTGATGGTGATGATGGTCATGTTGGTGGTGATGGTGGTGGAATGGTGATGATTATGTTGTTGGTGATGATGGTAATGATGACAATGGTGGTGATGGTGGTATTGGTGGTGATGGTGATGATGCTGGTGGTGGTGGTGGTGGTGATGATGCTGGTGGTGATGTTGATGATTATGTTAGTGATGATGGTGGTGATGGTGATGATTATGTTTGTGGTGATGCTGGTGTGGTGGTGCTGATGAAGATGATGATTATCATGTTGACGATGGTGATGATGATGACAGTGATGCTGAAAACCTTGCACACAACACATGTGACTCTAACTGCAGGTCAGGCATTGTACAAACACCTGACACCATCCCCTGTTCTCTGGTTCCCCAGGCTCCTGTCCTCCAACCCCACCCCATACTTCTGCCTCTATCTTCCTATCTCCCACCACCCAGATCCTTATCCCCCATCCTCAATCCCCTCATTCCTTCATTCTTCATTCACTCATTCATCTGTTTAGTTGTTTATTTGCCACCTGTGAGTACTGGGAGCAGCAGGTCTGAGGTTAGGCTGTAAGGTTTGTGAATTACTAAAATATTGGGAAGGTCCTTTTGCCCATCTTCCTCCTTCTGTGTAGAGTTAGTGCATCTTATCCCAGGATGCTTCCCAGGGAGGGGATGAGCATGGACATTTTCTGTGTCCCATTTCTGGAGGGCTCAGCCTCCACAGGCTGGCAAAGGCACACTGCCTGATTGGTGAATGGGTCCCACCAAACTCAGATGAGGTAAGATGGTTCTGAGTTGCTGGGTCCAGGCAAGTGCCAGGGCTAAGAGGTACTAGGAGTTGAGCTCATGCTCGCACTTTTGGCACAGTCCCTATTTGCCTCTCCTTTCCGTGACCCTCCCACAGGTAAGTCATCTGTGTGTGACACATCCTTGACACACTGTGTGTGCAGGTATGTCTTCCTTCCAAGGGAACAGAAGTGTGTAACTGATTGCAAAATTGCTTTTCCATCTATACCAGTTGCCAATTCTGGTAAAATGACTTAAGAAGATGCACCTGCTCTGGCAGCCATCACCTTCTACACGACAGCCATGCAGATGACTGCACAGATCAGGAGGACAGGACGCAGCCAGGGCCCCTCAGGAACTCAGCAAAACAGAACAAGCTGTGAGCAGACACACCACTGACACTACTGGAACCAGCGCCCTCCTGCCTAACTCCTGGCGACATGTTTATTGACAAGACATAATAAATAAACCAACAGAGTGAAGTTTCCATTAATATCTCAGGTTCCCGAGGGGGAGGCCCAGCGTCATCTCCGTGTGTGTGATAGCAAATGTAAACAAATACATCACACGAATGTCTATAAGTGAGAGCTATTCTCAACATAATTAAATGCATATTTTATAATAACATGCTGGGAAAATCTATGCATGTCTTTGAGATGTTAATGGAACATAGATACAGGCTTGTCTTACCAACGCCTTCCAAGGCTGGTGCTTTCAGAACTCGTCCCAGGTGCTCTGAATGCTCCCTGCAAGCCTGTGGCATCTTCTTGCCCACTGGTGAGGAGATTTTGAGTCTTGTACCTGTGTTGAGTGGATTTGCCCTGCAACCCCAAGAAGGGCCTGTCCGCACCCCAGGTGAGGTGTGTCTGAGCCACCACACCCCTGCAGACTGCATACAGCAGGTCCTCCTTGGAGTTTTGGGGGTTGACCTGAAACAGGGAACAGCTGCATCGTATCCACAGGGCTGGTGTCATTTAATCACAGACACCACCTGGGGCAACTTTCTGCTCCTCCTTGCAGAACCCCACAGCGAGTCGAGTCACCACACCTAGATGCGCTCTGCATCAGGCCCTGGCTGAGGTGCTGCTCAGGTGTGACCTCACCTACAGGACACTGTGGGGACCTCAGGTATCTGGTGCCTTTTCTGCTTTTCTGCGGTCTGGCTCTCCTTCTTCTGGGCACTCAGAGGCACTGTGCATGGCCCCCTAGATGTGTCCACAGGACTTGTTCTGGCGGAGGAGGACCATGTGTTCCTCTGGCTTGTTGTACTGAACAGGGTGTGTGAGTCTCTTCCCCTCCTGCCACCCTGGGGGAGGAAGCACAGAAAGCCAGAGAAGCCCACCCCAGAGGGGTCGCCCCACGAACTTTCCAGAGCTGCACTGGGCATGTCTCGTGTGCATACCGTGAAGCTGCAGCTTTGCTGCAAAGGGACTCTGGGGCTGTTCAAACCGCATGGTGGAGCCAGACTGACACAGCCCGGCAGCCAGAGCCCCCACCTCAATGCAAGAGAAGGGGCTAAGGACTCCCCAAGTTGCAATGCTCACTGCTGCTCAGAGACCTTTCTTGGACAGCTCAATCCCATGCAGAGACGTGGTAAAGCTTCTGTCCCCTACAACAGAAGGTGTCACGTGCACTTTTAGCTCAGGGTCAGCAAACTTTGTGGGCCAAGTCCAGCCTGCCTTCTGTTCTTGTTAAGTTTCAGTGCACAGCCATGATGCTTGTTGCCTGCGATCACTCTTACATGAGAAGGTGAGAATTGGCACAGAAACCACATGGGCCCAACACTGAAAACACTCACTGTGGCTCCACAGAACACGTCTGTCTGCCCACTGTGCCCAGGCTGCACCCTCAGTGCCTCCCTTTGTGGAAATAGTTTCTGGAGCATCTACTGGGTGGGGCCCCTGAGCTGTGCTCTGAGCAAGACATCCACTACCCACCAGCCCCGAGGCCAATCCCATCTCTACCATCATCTCTAAGAGCCAGAAAGCAAGTGGTTTGCCCAAGATTACCCGGCAGCAAAAGGGCAGTACAGGGTGGGACCATCCCAGGGTCTGAGCTTGCAGATGGGCCACACCTCGACCTTCCCTCAGTCCGCTCCCCAGCAGTGGCTGCAGCAAGGCTGTTCAACTCTGCTGACTCAGTGCAGCCCTCAAGACAGGGACACCCAGGGAAGAGTCAAGGCCAAGTCCATGGAGCTGCAGCCAGCACTGGCTGGAAGCCTGACCCTCACTCTGACCAGCCCTCTGTGGTTAGTGGGGATAAGAGCACCCACTTCTTAGGCCTGTGCATTTGCAGCAAGACGCCCTGGGCGTTGCCATGTCAGTTGCTGGGGAAGCTGAGGCACAGTGGTACTCAGTGGTCTAGTAAGGCAGGTTTTAGGCACGATGTGTATGGGACCAGCAACAGAGCCCATGACCCTGACCCCAACACCCCACTGCAAGCCGGGTTTAAAGGGAGATTTGTAACACTGAATGTACTCATCAGGAAAGAATGAGTATCTACAGTCAGCAACCTAAGCTCTCACCTTAGGAAACTAGAAAACAGACAAATTAAATCCAAGGTAAACAGAAAAAGAAATGTTAAAAATTAGGAAGAAATCAAAGAAACTGAAAATGAGAAAGCAGCCAAGTGAGCTAGGCAAGAATACACAAATTACTGATGTCAGAGAGAGGAGTCGTCCCCACCCACCTCACAGGCAACCAATGAAGAGGGCATCACCAGGCCCCTGCGTCCACACCAACTCCTTGAGAGACCAAAACTCACACAAGAAGAAATAGACAATCTAAATAGGCCTGTGATGATGAAAACAATTGACTCAACCATTATAGCCTTCCAGTATAGAAAACACCAGGCCCAGATGGGTTCACTGGTGAGTTTTACTAAATATTTAAGAAATAAATTATGGCAATCTCTGCAATCTCTTTCAGAGGATAGAAGCAGAGTGCACACTTCCTAACTCACTTTAGTCATGGCATGTCAAATTAATTTCTGAAAGCTTATTTTAAGAAAACCATCAACTGCAGAGACTACCACATAAAGATGTGTGCACCACAGTTGTGAAGAAAACGAAAACCTGTAACAGCACAGCGGTGAGAACTTGACCAGCAACTGCAGGGAACAGTTTTGTCTGCTGTCAAAGGAGCTGGATCCTCCTCGGGGACAGGCATGGCCCCTCTGTTTGCCCCTCTCTCTCCCTCTGTCTCCCTCTCCCTCTCTCCCTCCCTCTTCCACTCTCTCCCTCTCTCTCCCTCTCTCTCCCTCCCTCCTATCTTCCTTCCTCCTCTCCCTCCCTCTCTCTCTCCCTCTCTCTTCCTCCCTCTTTCTCTCCCTCCCTCCTCTCCCTCCCTCTCCCTGTGTCTCTCCCTTCTCTCTCTCCCTCCCTCCCACTCTCCCTTCTCTCTCTCCCTCCCTCTCTCTCCGTCCTCTCTCCCTCCCTCTCACTTTCTCTCTCCCTCCCTCTCTCCCTCCCTCTCCCCCTCCCTCTCTCCCTCCCTCTCCCTTCTCTCTCCCTCCCTCCTCTCCCTCCCTCTCTCCCTCTTCCTCTCCCTCCCTCTCTCCCTCCCTCTCCCTTCTCTC
>CAUYPK010148160.1:0-40942 GCA_963574355.1 Loris lydekkerianus | reverse complement strand
CAGAAGCTGATGGTGTCTGGGAGAGTGAGAGCATGCAGGGGTCCTCAAACTGCGGCCCACGGGCCACATGTGGCGGTGTGATTGTATTTGTTCCCATTTTGTTTTTTTACTTCAAAATAAGATATGTGCAGTGTGCATAGGAATTTGTTCATTTTTTTTTTTTTTATTTTCTAAACTATAGTCCGGCCCGCCAACGGTCTGAGGGACAGTGAACTGGCCCCCTGTTTAAAAAGTTTGAGGACCCCTGACAGTGACCCCAGCAGAGAGAATCCCAAGATATTTTGAGGGCTTCAGACATCCTTATTTTGGTAAGAGAATAACAATGTGTGCCAAGATTCTCTTCCCATACTCCAACTCAAACAGCAATGCAGAATCATATACGAGAATCCAATCTTTTAAATTAAGGCAGACATTAAAAAGAAACTTATGGGCGGTGCCTGTGTCTCAAAGGAGTAGGGTGTGGGCCCCATATACCGGAGGGGCGGATTCAAACCCGGCCCTGGCCAAAAACTGCAAAAAAAAAAAAGAAAGAAAGAAAGAAAGAAAGAAAGAAAGAAAGAAAGAAAGAAAGAAAGAAAGAAAAAAAGAAAGAAAGAAAGAAAGAAATTTACAAAAATAAAATAAAAACAATGTCACTTTATTACTAAATTTTAATTTTGAAAAATATTTATTCTTATAAAATGTTAATTAAGGTAATGTATAATGCATTTACTACTCTTATTTTAGAATGAATTAATGACAAATACTTAAGAAGTTTCCCCACTGAATACACTAGAAGAAGCAACTTCTAAATATGCCTCTTTAGTATAAAAGTTATCGTGAGCTGATTATTTTGAGAAACTACAGATTCAGCAGAAATTATGAAAACATCAGGAAAATTTACATCTAAAAAAAACTCTCTGTACTAGGAAGAGAAGAATGACTCTTCAGGACTTATCAAAGGAGAAGACACTGATTTAAATCTGCATGATAAACTTTACCCTTTTTTTATCCTGCCTTTCCTGGATATCACCCCAACTGGCCTTGTCCACATCCTTCTTTGTTTGTTTCAGTAGATGATGGTATTTAAGCCTAAAATCAAAGGCACTTGTCTGAAATTTGCTCACTTGCCTACGTATCTCCTATGATGCATGAGGTACACATGGTATTAAAATTCCATATATTTTTCTCTTTTAATCTTTTGTTTGTTATAGGGAGTTTTAGCAAAGAACTAAAAAAGGGTAGAGAAAAAGTTACTTTTCCTTCTTGCACCATTTTAATACATAATATAACACATTTTATTGATATCACTGACATTCAAAAATGTTCCTCAATATTTTCAATCATTTTTTTAAGAAAGTTAAGAGACCTTTAATTTAAAAAAAAGCTTAACAAGCAATATGTTAAGAAGGTAAACTTAGGTAATTTCAAAGATTTTTGCCATCTTTTCCATAGCTTTTATTGCTGGTCTGATTTAATTTGTCACATAGTTTCTCCATGAAGTTCTCCAAGTGAACAGTTCGTAGAACTGCCTCTCAACATCTGCTTCGCCCTCACCATGTCCACATAAATTTCTTATTTCATTTCTTATTTTCTCTTTTCCTTTGTTATTAGAATTAAGGAATGATTGTCTTCCTGAAATAGAGAAATAGCTGGTGACATCTTTGGATGAGACTCTGGAGATACCATCTTTGAGAATACACATTTATATATTTCCTAAGAAGCACAGGCAAGGCACTCAATCCCGAATAATAATTTTTTTTTTTTTTTTTTTTTTTAGGTACCCTTATTCAGACGTCTCATTGTCTTCATGGATCTCACTTTTTTTTTCATCAGCTTTGTATTATTAGATACTGACTTATTATTGATTCTTATTCTGGTGACATAGTGTTAAATTTACTACCACAGAGATACACCCGATCATTGCTTGTGGACATTCAACCACTTGACAGCTTTGCATCTATTGCAGCAATTGGCATTACCCAAATATGTGCGTTATTTTAATTCTCCTCTTAATTCATTTTAACATCTATTGGTTTCCTAATTAGTAAATGAGTTAAATAAAATTGTTGACAAGTACTTACTTTTTATTTCTATGAGAGTCACAATTTACATTTTTTGGAAATTATTCTCTAATAATATTGCCCCCAAACATTTTAAATTTCTTTCCAATCAGTCAAAAATATAATATATATTTTAAATGACACAGAAAAGACCAGTGGTTCTCAGATATTCAATAATCATTATATTTTCTCTGCCCACAGTTTGAAGCTCAACATACAATTATACTTTGGATGAAGAGGAAAGTTGGTAGAAAGACAAGGGTAAATTTTACCTTAAAACATTCAAAATTAAACAAAACTTATTCTCTATGGCATCATTTCAGGCAAGGATATGAAGAGCAAAAAATTTTTAAAAAGCCCAAACTTTAAAAATGTATTGTTTAATGAAATCAGTTTAGATCTGTGAAAGCTTAATGCATCATCTTTGTTTTTTCTTACTTCACTACATACATGTGGCAAAATTATCAGAGGCCACCATTGGGCACAGACCAAATCTAGAGAAATTGAGATTTAACAAGACACTTAGGTGGCTGAGGCTTTTGCTGAATTGCTTAAGTTGACTCTCTGAATATAAATGTATTAGCAGATTCACACTGCATTGCAATTATCATTCTCCTCCAGGAGACAGCGAGTTTCAGAAGGCTATTTGTTAGAAACTACTACCTGGCAAACAAAATCTCTTTACCCCATCATCCTTTCAATAGCCAGAGACCTGGCTGCCTACTTATATTGCACTTTCAGTCCACCTTGCCAGTAGAGTTTCCATGTTTGTTAAGTTCCGCACATGAAATGTAAGCATATATAAAGTGTGTACTTCACGTGCAGTCCCTTAAGAGAGTGGGAAGGCTTCTTCCGTGCTCTCTTTTTACCTTCCGATAGCTACAGCTCTGATGTGGTAGTTACCTAACTGTGACTATATAATTGAGGATGTCGAAAAAAGATTAAAAGAATCTGGGTTTCCAGATTCTGGAACAGAGCTATCTACTAACTTAGAATTGTTACGTGGCAGAGAAATCACCTCCCATCTTCTTTATGCTTCTTTAAGTTGGCTGCATGTGTTATAAGAGCCTAAGCTAAGGTCAAATAATAAAAAATAAAACGATTTGTTTATAAGGCTGGATAATTAAATGTGAGAACTCATTCTAGAAAAAGTGCTACATACCTCATTACTGAATTTCACCAGTCATCTTTGACTCACTCCTCTTGGGAAGCCAGGCACTGACTCCAGCACCTCGTTCACCCCTTAAAGTAATTTGGGGGCTCTTTTTCTGGAATGTCATCAAAACTGTCATCGTATGAGGTCCGGCAGTTAAGTTTGCAAATTCATCCTAGAAAAAGTTCTATGTGCCTTATTGCCAAATATCACTATGGTTACATTAGGGGAAGAGGACTTCCCTTCACCATCTGGTGACTGTAATGACACTCAGCATTGATGTATGTAGCACTTTTTCTAGGATGAGTCATGAACTTAATTTTCCAAACTTGCATTCATCCTACTATATTGGTGGTTTGAAGGGTGACTGGCACATAAAAATATACAAAAAATGTTTCTCAAATTAATAAGTAAATGAAGAAATATTGAGTCATATTGACCTGAGAAATACATCAGCTTATTTAAGAGTGATTCTCACTCAATTATAATACAATAACTACCACAGGTAACATTTGGTATAAAGCTGAACATGGGCTTTACAGATGCTGAATAATGTAATTATTACCTAGGATTTAGATATTATGATGATGAATATGACCATTTACAAATGTGAAAACTGATGCAAAGAAGTTATGTGACTTTTCAAGTTTGAACAGACATTTGTGGTAAAGGCAGAGGTTGATTAATGAGTACAAAAATACCATTAGAAGGGATAAGACCTAGTATTCAATAAACAAGTGTGATGATCATAGTGAATCTACTGTACACTTTAAAATAGCTAGAGGTGATTAATTTAGAAGTTCTTAGCATAAAGAAAGACAAATATTTAAACTGATGGATATACCAATTATTTTGATTTGATTGCTACACATAAAATCAATGTATGAAAATATCACATGTACCCTAAAGATATATACATTTGTTATATATCAATGAAGAAAAATATTGGATTTAAACCACACTATATTAATATTAATTCATTCAGGGAATAGGCAGAATATTATTATTGGGGAAAATAGTTGTTTATTTTTAACAAAAGGATTTAGACAAAAGTTCAATAAATCCTAATGGCTATTTCTCTTCATAGCTACATTTCTATTTATTTTGTTTAAAAATTTTTTTTATTAAATCATAGCTATGTACAATAATGCAATCATAGAGTACAATGTCCTGGTTTTATATACAATTTGAAATACTTTCATGAAACTGGTTAACATAGCCTTCACCACATTTTCTTAGTTATTCTGTCAAGATAGTTATATTTTACACTTAGTAGATTTAATATGTACCCTTGTAGAATGCACCATAGGTGTGGTCCCACCAATTACCCTCCCTCCACCCACCCTCCTCCTCTCCTTCCCTCCCCCTCCTCTTTCCCCTTCATCTTTGGCTGTAGTTGGGTTATAGCTTGCATATGGAAGTGTGGGTGTTTATAAATTGGTTTCACAATAGGGCTGAGTACATTGGATGCTTTTTCTTCCATTCTTGAGAAGAATATGTTATATCATCTAACTCTAGTAAGATTAATTCACATCACAAAATCCCCAAACCAGAGATGTTGGTGTGGATGTGGAGAAAAGGGAACACTTCTGCACTGCTGGTGGGAATGCAAACTAATACGTTCCTTTTGGAAAGATGTTTGGAGAATACTTAGGGATCTAAAAACAGACCTGCCATTCAATCCTTCAATTCCTCTACTAGGTATGTATCCAGAAGACCAAAAATCACATTAAATAACAAAGATATTTGTACCAGAATGTTTATTGCAGCCCAGTTCATAATTGCTAAGTCATGGAAGAAGCCCAAGTGCCCATCAACCCATAAATGGATTAATTAATTGTGATGTATGTACACCATGGAATGTTATGCAGCCTTAAAAAAGATGGAAACATGGAAACTTTACCTCTTTTATGTTTACATGGATGGAGCTGGAACATAGCTACATTTTTAAAGAAAAAGAACTTATTTTTTGACTTTTGCAATTCAACTTGCTAACAATTTCATAAGTTCAACCCCACCCCCACTTCATCTTCTGTAAACTATAATTTTGAACTCACAGCACAATGTACAAATAAAGTACTTTCTTATGAAAACAGTTGAATCACTTCCTTAAATAATGTTTAATGTGAAAGAATATTTGAACTTCAAAAATAAAGTAGAACCTTCTTTGCTGACCACCTCCCTATGCTGACCACCTCCTTAAATTACCCTAATTTTCACAGACTGGATATGCACCACACATACATGTCAGCAGGCCTAGTTCCTTATGTTGACCACCTCTGTATGTTGACCAATTGGTAACAATCCCTCTGGTGTTCCACTTACAGAGGTTCTGCTGTATATTGGCTACCCATATAAAGTGAACATCTTAATGGGGTTTGATTCTCTTTTTTCTGTAACTGAACCATTCTGAACCATCACAATAATTATCTTCTCTTACCACTTAAATCTTTGGATAATGGTAGTCTTTCCTCCAAACCTTATTGGTAATAAATACCTAAACTGATCTGTTTCTTAATGACACAAAGCATGGCTCTTTCACTAATTTATAAGGGAAATAAAAAGTAAATACTCATTAAAGTCAGATACTATCTATTTGGCAGGGGTTATAATACATTGTTTCCATGATATTTGGTCTAGATGAGTCATATTCCTTTGTGAGTTTATCTTGTTTCATTCATGGACTAAATTATTTCTTTCCTTGTGCCCAAAATGGTACAGCATACTATGAAATAGCTTTTAATTGTTTTTCCTAGATAATCATTATCTTTACACACTACTTTCATCATGGCAACATTTATTTGCATATATTAACTCTCCACACAAAAGCTTAGGAACATGATTTGAGTATTTTCCATTTAAATTGCAGTTACAGCCTGATTTAGAAGCCAGTAAGAACGTCTTCAACCACACATTTATATTAATGAGAAAAAAAATAAAAATATATATAAGTATTACTCCCAGCACTGCAGAGCTTGTGAGACTTCTAGGTTATTATTGGCTTTAATTATCACTCCCATGAGTTGCAATATTCTATACTTTTGGTAAAGCAGAACTCCACAGAGTGTGAAATCCTTCCCCGCTTTTGAAAATATCCAAAGAAATGAACTGAATCACTTCCAATCTGCTGTAACAACCGAACACCCACTGATAAGTATAAGCAAGGGGCAAATTTATCATCACCAATAGAAAATAGGCTTTTTGAAAGTGAGATTTGAGACATCTAGCCAGCTGCTTACTACCAGCAGTGATCAGCAAAACCAAATTCACTTTCATTTTAAACTCATAGGCATTTTAATTTCCCTGATTGATACTCAAGTCAGTAAATAAGCACAGTGTTTTGTTTTGTTTTGTTTTGTTTTAAGGTTTCTACTTTATTTATGGCTATTAAATTTAAACACTGAAATAACAAGATAAATAGTTCTCTCGGTTATAACTATTAATTTCCAGTCCTACTCCCCTCTACGATGCCTGCTTTTTTTTCTTTCAGAAGCTTTGTACAAATCAGACCTGAGGATTCTGAATAGGCTCTATCTAGTTAGTTTCTCTTCCGGAGGCCCAACCCACACAATCCCAATTTCTTTGCCTCTTAGGGTAAGGCTTATATAAACATGCAGCATCAAGACATGTGCTACTCAGACTGAAATAAGTTCACAGTGATTCATTTCTCAATATTACCTCAAGGTTTCAGCAGGTCTTGTGCCACCCGTGCTAAGACCACAATGAATTCCCTTCTAGCACCATGCTCTGAATTTCATATCTAAGAGGAAAGCGACTATGCAAGAGAAACCATTGAAGAAAGTGAAATAACTATATGTAAGAGTTTGCAGACATTTGCCAGATCCTCTTACTCTTTTAGTTATCTAAATAACCTATCAATTTTAGAAAAACTAAAAGGGAGAAAAATTCTAAATTTATTGTAACATGAAGTAAGTTCACTTTCAAAATACATTGTACATAGCTAGTTGGCCTGGAAATCATTAGAACGTAAGACATAAGATTTTCCCACATATTTTAATTTTTTTTGAAAGTTTAGAAAGTTTCATGTGACATGGTGTTTTCATTTCTAAATGCAACAGCTATGATTGACTTATTACTATATTAAAAATTCTGCAATTGCTTGCAACATAGCAGGTAGCCAGTGGTATGGAAAAAATGTATGAACACACACCTGTCATTTGCTGATGTTCAATGCTACTTTTCTTGTATGTGCCTTCAATTTTTAAATCTTGTAGTTCTTGAAATTATAGGTATGAAAACCAAAGGTAAATCAAATCAGAGAACAACAATAACTGTGAAATCAGTTTCTTTTGGTCCGGCTGTCTTGTTTCTACTGCTGCTGGAAATGGGAAAACTTGTAGTTGTTTTGTAAGTGGTAGAGGAGCCTTGATCTTAGGAAATAGGCGATTTTAAAGCTTTACTCTTTACAACTGTTTTTTAAATTGTCATCTTCTGAAGTTTGTGGACTTTGTTATAGGGAACATCAGCAATCATAATACTTATGGTGAACTCTACACATTTTAATTACATGGCTATTTATAAATATAATTTTAATGATCATGTAGACTCCATACAATTTCCCATTTCCTGTTCTCATCTTTATATATTGGAATACACTTTTTCTAACATAGGATATGTTACAGTTTAGAATTGCATTAAATAGAGAATGTCTGCATTTCTGAGGGAAGGAAGAATTTTGAGGAAAAGAAAATTGAAAACATAGTTAAATGACACTAAAGGGAACCATTTTGCTTGAAATAAGTACATCAAGTGAATATATTGAGTATTTCCATAATTTAAACTGAACCTTTTCTATTTCTGAAAATAATTCAATCATATGTCAGTTCAAGGTTTGTAATTCAATATCACATACACTTCAGAGCAGGTAATCTCCCTTTTGCCACCATTCTGAGCCATGTTCTACTAATGGCAGGTACCTCTGTTCTTACCATGTAAGATTAACCATGGAAATATCCTCCATGTATGTCACCTTAGGTAGCCTGGAGATTTGCCATTGATGATCTGGGTCAGAGCCAATTTCCTTCAATCCATATTTTTTCAGGCTGGAGAGCATTAGTCAGGAGCAGTCAAAATGACAAGGCTCTGAGAATATGAACAGAATGAACATCCAGCAAAGAAGTTTAAAGAATACAACTGCAATAAAAACTGGTAACAGAAAAATCTGCCCAGTGATTTAGATGGTGAACTAGCTTTAAGCTTTAAACACTTTGAGAGAGGTGATGTGAATTTCTGTTCCAATTCTGTGGTATATTTTGGAAAAAAAAAAGAATATGGCTAGATTGCTCTGATCTTAAAAACACTTTCAAATTTGGCGTGGGTGAAATAAAAATGGTATGAAAATGTCAGCTGAGCCTTAGAAGATTTAAGGTGTGCTACGGTGAGGTTTAGTGGATGGCAGATATCCGTAATCTGAGCAGTTCATTCTACTCTCTGATTTCATCTTCATGTGAAACTTTTTTTGACTTGACTATACCAATAAGAATTAAGAAACTTCTCCTCACAGTAACCTTTTACGTGGAAATGGGTAAGTAGGATTTTTAATGGAAGAAATATTTAGGGAATCAGTTCAACAATATAACTCTCAACTCAAATCGAAAACACATGATTTTCTTTATTTTCTTTCTGTAGGCAATTTGCTGTCATTGTTATTTTCTTTGTTATATTATGTCTGTGATCCATTCCTATAAAGATGTTGTTGTGAAACTTTAACCATATCTGAAAGTATAGCAAGATGAACTCGCTGCCTATTGTGATTACGGATTTACAACAAAGAAGATAGAAATTACTGCTAGAATGCTGGGTGGGATTAATTTACAAAAATAATATTATTACTTAAGAGAATCATCATGTTTGAGTCCCTCAGGAGCAAACAAAAACTAAAGATTCAGAAAACAATGAGAATTGAGGCTGCATAGTCCATGGCTGTGGAGGCTATGCTCACGTGTTGGTGAGGCTTGTGTGGACATGGAGAGCAGAGGGGATAAAGTACAGTCATTCTTCAAAGCAGCATCTATAAAGTCATAATTAGAAAACACCAAGATGTTAGCAAGGTTATGTGGTATTGACATTGAAAAATAGCAGTTTGGGAAATGAGGGTAGGGATCTCTAGGCTGAGTGCTAAGGCCCCAGGCCAAGATCTATCCGCCCTTATCCAGCAGTACAGTTTATCTATGGGGAAAAATGGGTGCTCCCCCAAATCACTACTCCTTGGGCTCCCTTAGCACATTCTCATCAGCTCAGTACACATGGACACCCTCACTACCCTAGAACAGCTTTCAACCTCCCCCCAGTTTGTGTATCTGACCCACTAGGGTATATCTCCACAAAACAGGAGCTGGGAGGGAGGGACAAATTTGTGTGTCCCTTTTCACTGCCAGTCCTGTCTCTCTCTGGGGGGACCTCTGCCTGCAGCGTGCACTGCCAGAGAGAATTGTCTGCTTGCCACCTGCTTCCCCCACTGCTCCGCCTGTGTTATTGCCCTGGGGGCAGGGGCTGCACCAGGTCAGCGGGCACGCCTGACTGCGCCTGACTGCGTGGCTCATTTGCCACGGGTTTCGAGGCAAAGCTCTTCCCCTAATGCCACACTCACATCCCACATGGCTGTAGCCGATAGAGAGGGCGGGCACACACGGGACCCCAGTCCCACAGCATGTCACTGCGTTCTCCAGTTCAGCTCCAGACTTTACCCCTGCGTCCCCTGCACACCTTTTGCGTCTGAGGGACACTAAGACCTGCTTGTTTGTCTGAGCCACTGGCACGCAACTGCACAACAGGCCAGCGAGTCCTCCTTCTTCGGAAGCCTCAGCCTGGCAGGGGTCCTCAAACTTTTTAAACAGTAGGCCAGTTCACTGTCCCTCAGACCGTTGCAGGGCCAGACTGTAGTTTAAAAAACAAAACTAAAACTACGAACAAATTTCTGTGCACACTGCACATATCTTATTTTGAAGTAAAAAAACAAAACAGGAACAAACACAATCATAGTGCCTCATGTGGCCCTCGGGCCGCAGTTTAAGGACGCCTGCCTGGGGTGCGCTCCTGGGCCGCGCTGAGAAGTGGTCACTCCCCAGCTTCCAGGCTCAGCGGCTGCGCCCAGTGGGGCAGGGGCTGCAGCCCTTCCAGACCCCCCCCCCACTGTTCTCACCAGCGCAGTGGGCAGGGAGGTGCTGGGGGCGTGGAGGGCTGCAGCCCTTCCAGACCCCCCCCCCCACTGTTCTCACCAGCGCAGTGGGCGGGGAGGTGCTGGGGTCGTGGGGGTCTGTGTGGGAGAAGACAGCACTCTCCAGGGGGAAGCCCAAACTCCTGGATCTCACTAGGATGTCCCACTATTCCATATTTGCCACCGCGCCTGGGCTTTGGAACCATGGAAAAGCCTCTGCAGACCTAGTGTCCTGCAGTGGTTGAGGGCTCCTGTGAGGGTGACAGAAATCAGCCCTTCCCCTGTGGGTTCCGAGCCTCTCTGCTTTGAGCCACATGATAATTTCTCTTTACTTCTTACTTCTCAACTTCATAATTTTCTCTGTAGGGCCCCTGGCTACCTCTGTGTTCTCTCTCTACCGTCCACACTTAACCTACGATTCGTCTCCTGAGTCCCGGTTGTCCAGCAGTCCAGCTTCCTGCCTTCCCGCCTGGACGGTCCCAGCAGCCTTCCCTACTCGGCTATCTTGATCCTGCCCCCTCCTCTTACAATTCTTAATACGAGACAGTCTTTGTCAGCCGGAGTTGTTCATGCTTATCACATGAACTAATGATTTCTCAACTAATTTTTTTTTATCCTACGTCAGTTTATAGTGTCATAAAATTTGAACAAATTGTATACCAGGCTTTTTCACAAAATTGATCAACATATTTTTTATAGACAAATTACCACACCGTCTGCTTGAACAGCACAAATAATGAGTTAACAATTAAATACAGAAATTTATATGCTAAGTCTTTTATTTTGCAATCTATAATCCTTTAAAACTTTTTATTACACTTCATCTCCTTACCAACAAAAAATTTAGGAATTTGATACGACTACCATAAGACAGACTGAAGAAATTAGTAACATATAAATAGAAAACCAGATCATGAAGACAAAATTAAAAAGATAATAAAAATTTGCTAATTTTAAAATCTCTAAGGCCACAAACATAATTACAGGACTAGGTTGTCTTTCTTTGTATTCCCAATACCCACCTTAGTATCTGGTATTTGGAAATGATAAATAAATCTTTGCTGCATAAATAAATGAACAAAGTTTTTTATTATGCAAGTTATATTCACAGTATATCCAGTTCTCATTCTAAAATTGTATTACCTTAACTTTCCACATTGTGAGAAATAAATGTTTAGGGGTTTATTTAGGAAATATATATTAGGAAAATAAATGTTTTGGGAGAATAAATTCTTACTAATAAAGTATGGATTTATGGAAAAAGTATTAATGCCATCAATACAGTATTGATTAATAACTTCAAATCACACCCCCCATAAATACTGATACAGCCCACCAGGATTCAGGGCCATAGGATGTGTATTTATAAAAGCTACCTTGATTACACCTATCATCAGTTTACGGTGGCAGCCAATACTTCATCTGACAGCTTTATGTTTTCGTTGTGAAAACAGTGTTTGGTATTGAAATTAGAAAACAGAGTTCATTCTAAGTATATATAAATATTTGAAAAGATTGGCTAAAACAAAGACTTCAGATGTGGAGATAATTTAGGAAATATAGTATACACATATATACACACACACGTATATTTTGTATATGCATGTATGTATGTTTATGATAAGCCTAATGATAAGATCTTGTTTCCATGGCATGAGAAGAGACTGAAGTATAATTTTTGATCAAATCAACTCAACACATATTGTTGAGATAAAAGACTTGTCTCCAACAGATGGATTTTGATAACCTTATTAGAAACTCCACAGGAAAGACCTTTTGGTGACTACATTGATAGTTGGTTTCCTATGAAAACTTAGTAAATAAATCATTATGAAGTTGAATTGTGAAATTTCTATGAACTGCTGGAATCCCATTTTCTGGGGTCGTGCCTGAGCCAATTCATACTAAATTTGCTGCAAACATACGTGAAGACTCAGACGTATGCCACAGGTAATATCAAAGGGTATTTCTTACAACAAGAATGGGAAATTACAATTTCTCCTTTCTTCTCTGACACCAACTAATTTCAAACAAAAGTAGGAAAAACACTTCATTATGTTTATGTTCTTTTATTTTTGTCTGAAAAATAAAGAAATTAGAAGGCATTGATTTATTAAGCATATATTTCAAAGTTATTTTGTAATAGACATTCTGGTAGGTATAAAAGGATTTATGAGTAAGACAAAAAATTGGACCTTAGGCTTAGCAGAAGAGTAGAAATCAAAGTAATATTCAACAATGTTTATAATTCAACATAAAATGGAATATATGAAGTAGATAAATGCAAGGAAAAAATACTATAGAATTTTGAAGGGAAAAGTTATTTTTGCCTAAGAGTCTAGACAATCTTCCCTTGTGCTACCACTTGAACAATGATGTAGATTATCACATACAAGGAGAGTTGGGCGATGACAGTACTTTATGAACAGGGAACTATATTAGTAAGAGTTCTTCAGAACAATGGGATATTTTCAAAGACATTTAGAAATGTACTATAAAATATCGGCTCGGATGATTATGGATATTGAACAGTCCCAAGATCAGCAGTCTGCAGGTGACCCTGGAGAACTGATGATGTAATTTCAGAGTCCAAAGGATTGAGAACAATTAAAAAAGTTCCAGTCTGAGGGCAAAAAAACACCAATATTCCGAGTCAACCAGTCAGGTGGGCAAATTTCCCTCTTACTCAGTCCCTTTGATCTATTCAGTTTTTAAATCCATTGGTTGAGGCCCACCCATGTTAGGCAGGACAGCAGTCTGTTTCCCTTAGACTACTGACTCAAGTGTTAATCTTATCCAAAAACAGCCTCATAGACATATCCAGAATAATGTTCGACCAAACATTTAGCAACCCCATAGCCCAATTATGCTGACACCTAAAATTAACCATCACAGGCACTTTCTGAGCCAGTAACAAATAATAGGATAAAATTTGCATAGGATGGATAGTTTAGATAAGATAAGGCTGGGGGAGAGGGCAAACAT
Organism: Loris lydekkerianus; assembly: GCA_963574355.1. NCBI lineage: Eukaryota > Metazoa > Chordata > Mammalia > Primates > Lorisidae > Loris > Loris lydekkerianus. Next base: position 27,585 of record CAUYPK010148160.1, on the reverse strand, counting down.
CTTCAGAGATTAATATATTCAGAGATTCATTTATATATGGCAACTTAAATATCTGTCATTGAAAACAGTTCAAATTTTCCAACAGAAGTAACTACAAATTTGTAAGCATTGAACAGCTGATTAAGGGAAAGGGCATCTTATTAATAAATGATTAATAAATGATTAAGAGTAGTTTTAAGAATTTCTAAATACCTCGGTGGTCATTGAATTTGCTTGTTAAGTTTATTTACAAATAAAATCTTATTTGAAAACCCTATGTGTTAAACATATACAAATGTAGCTGCTTTGGCTGAAAGAGTGAGGAGAAGGTGGAGCCCAGAACTTCCCACAAAGGATGCCCTGCTGGACTTCAGAGGCTCCACAGAGGAGCTGTATGTTAACTTAGAACACAGTTGAAAACTGTGGGCAGAGGGACTGGGGACACTATGATGCCACAGACAGAAATGAGATCAGTGAGAGCAGCTTGACCATAGTGGTTAATGAGCTTGTTGTCCGTCTTGAGGAGAAAAAGTAACATTCAGATAAATATGTCTAAGAGGAAGTAGTTTGGGTTAGAGCTCAGGGGAGAAGTTCAGGCAAGAGATACAATTTGTAATGATTGCTAATCTCACAATAAGAGATAATATTGCCAGAAAAAGTACCAAAATACAAGGCGAATGGATAAGGACCAATCTTTAAGGGTACAACAATTCAAGCTGTGGGAAGCCGAAAATAAGCCTACAGAGGAACGAGGTGAGAATAAGGGACAAAGCAGGTGAATGTGAAGTCAAAACTCTGCAATGACAACTGAGAGAGGCTGTAGAAAATAGGGAATGACATTGTACTTTTTGGTTAGTCTTATTTGTTGGTAACTTTTTTGATAAACACTTTTTCAAAATCAATAATGTACTTTTAATATATCATTTTGTGTGTATAAACACAAAATTACCTTTTCTTTAAAAAAAAATAAATGCACATATTTACTGTATTAATTCATCTATAAATGGCAATATTCCATTTTTTTCAAATTTCATTTAAGGCATCTAGGTTTTGCACCAGAGAAGGAAAAGAAGATACTGGAAAGCAGGAAGAAATGAACCCTACCAACCACCATCTTGGGTTGTGTCAAACTAATTCATTATAGAGAGGAATTTTCCCCTGAATGATTATTTTGGAGAAAACAAGATAAATTTATTAATGACATTATCACTTTAAAATTATATAAAAATCTAACAAAATATATATTTAAAGTCATTTCCAAGGGATGCTATAACCAAACACTGTGGAGATGTCAAAATAGTGAAGGCTGAGAAAAAAATACTGACTTCGAAGATTGGATCAATCTTCAGTCCAATGACTTGGACTGAATAACGTATAAACCCTCTAAGAATTCTATGATTAGATAATCCTAATTACTCCTGAGTATGTGTTTTTATTGGTAATCTGAATATTTTCTTTTTATTTATATGAATATGTTTATGTATCTGCCTCTCACACACACACACACACACACACACACGAATGCTTATTATTTCTCTATTCAAAGCAATTGATCATCATTGGATTATAATCTTTTCTGGCAAAGTCTTATGAATTTTAAGTGGTTTCCTGATGATTCTCTGAGTAGAATAGAAAAGACTCTGCAGACTGTAAGGCATATTGTGTAGTTTATCTGCTTTAGCTAAAGATTTCAAAACTGTTGCTATTAACTGTTTGTGTGTATACCTAATTATAAAACACCATGCCACCAGATTTGTGAAGGTGAAGATGAGATGGGTAGTAATTTTGAAAATTCCCTTTAAAATACCTGTCAAGAGTGGAAATTTTTCATTGTTCATCAGTGTCTCTGTTAGATCTTTTCTCCCAAAGTTGGAAAACACACATTTGACTGTTTTGCAAAATAATTTATTTCTCTCCTGATAGATGTTGTGTTTACAGAGGTAGGCTTGCATTCTAGATTATTCCATGCTGTTGTCCTCAGTGAATACTTAAACTTCTTTTTCTTACTGAAGTTTACTTATATTAAAAGTATCAGAACAATATGTTTTGCATTTGATTCTCTTTCCAAAACAAATTAATATATAGAATTAATATAGCAGTTTTAGGGGGAAAAAAAGAAAACAACAAATGTAGAAAGAAATATTATGTCAAGAGAATTATTTATAAAATGGAGATAACTGTTTTAGTTCTGTAAATAACTTACTTGAATGCAAAAACATAAAGAGGAGAGGCAATTAATGTTATTGACCTAAAGTAGTCTTGAATTATCCTGATCAAATAAAATATATAAAAGATATTTCAGAATAAAAGTGATTTTACTTGGAACGGGTTTAATTTTGCTCCATGGCAACAAAAATATCTCCATTTCCCTACCCCTGCTTTCAGGCACAGAGTCCCTACTGTCTTGCCCCAGAGCCACCAACCACACAGTGTGAAAATTTATTTGCATACTGCCTGCTTCACTCAGAGACTTTACTTGCTTGGTAACTATAGGTGATTGCGTTCGTGATCTGTGAACTGAATAGACTGAGAGCCCATTTTGGAATTGTAGTTAATTGTCATAAGACAAGTAAATCAATATGATTTTATGTAAGCTATATGACAAAATGCACCAGCTCCAGCTGCAATCAGAAGCATAACACAAGGTGTGCACCATTAAAAAGAAAAATGTATTAAATGCTAAATGAAGTCCTCTAACTATGAGCTAAAAATGTAAAAATGGTAGAGATGATTTTACATTAAATACTACATTTTTTCCTGATGCTTTTTATCAGTACGGTCACGCATGGCTTAATAATGGGGCTGTATTCTAAGAAATGAATCTTTAGGTGATTTCATCATAGTGCCAACATTATAAAATATACTTACACAAACCTAGACTGGTACGCCTACTATTAACACATACTTCTGCTATATGGTCTAGCTATTGCTCCTAAGATACACACCTGTAACACAATAGTAAGCATTTGTATATCTAAACATAGAAAACTATAGTACAAGTATGGTTTTATAATCTTATGAAATTCTTGCTGTATATGCCAAATATGTGGTCCACCACTGATCAAAATGCCATAATGCACATATATCTACTTGAAACTAATGAAGGCAAATATAAAAAAGACAAACAGGGAATGATGGGAAAGTGAAAAAGAGCTTTAGTTAGAGTCATCGCCGCCGAGTGATGCATGGCCTTTCTGAGACATCGTGTTATTTCAGGTCTCCTTCATTTCGCTGCCTGTCTCTCCCACTTTACCTTAAATCACAGCTGAAATCACACTACAAAAACCAATACTTGATTTTTTTCCAAGTAACTTCAACTAGAGTGGTGTTAACCCACTACCTTGGTCTGATCACTGAATACAGTTCTTTCAAAATACCTATGATGTCATTTCATAATTACTCATTTATAGTGCATTTTAAACACCAAGTGTCTTAAGAAAAGGACAAATGTTTTCATATGAAAAATAGCTAACAAATTTCTTGGAATATAGTAGAGGCTTGAAAAATATTCAATAAATGATTAAAAATTAATGTAACTAATTAATCTAGTTGTTGTATTTCCATTTCTTATCTGAACATGCTGTGACTGTCTTCGCTGATTTTGAAGGTACTTCATAACTCTAAAACCAACATCAATTATCTGAAATTCTGACCTCAATACCTTCTTTAATACTGTTGACTACTTTCCTTGAAAATGTTTTCATTTTGCTCTGATATCTCTTCTTGTTTTATCTCTTAAACAGAAATATGTCGCCTTCTGAATTGGGTTGGAAAAAGGAAGGAAGGGAGGGAGGGAGGGAAAGAGAGAAAAAGGAAGAGAGAGATCATTTTCCCCTTTCATATTGAATCTTACTATGGAAAAAATAAAAACCTCCTCCCCTTCTTTACAATCACACATGTTTATTTCTTTTCAACTACTAATTGTTCATACATTATTTTAAAGTTTACACCTCCAGTTGTCAACAAACGTCAGTAAAGGGATTATGCTTTTGTAGAGGCAAGTTTTAAATTCTGGTCTCTTTGCTACTCTTAAAACTAGAGTAGTGTTTAATGTCTACCCCAGGGTGGTTGGGAGAATCAAATGAACTTTCACACATAAAGTGTGCAAAGTAAGAATATAAGAAATGAATATAAATAACCCTTAAAACTCATTATAGTTTTAGATTAAATGCATAGTTATGAATGAACTTTCATTCATTCATAGTTGTGGGGAATTGAGTTTGGATGAAATATTAGATAATCCCTTCATCTTTCTAAAGATTTTTTTTTTTTTTTTAGTGTTTTAAGGGTTTAATTATTTTTGTTGAAATCTTTTTTTTTTTTCTTTTTTATTATTTTTGGATTCATTGAGGGTACAAAGGACTAGGTTACACTGATTGCATTTGTTAGGTAAAGTCCCTCTTATAATAGTGTCTTCCCCCAGAGGTGTGCCATACACCATGACCCCCATCTCCCTCCATCACCCTCACCCGCCTTCCCCCCCCCCCACCTTGTATTAGATCATATACTGCCTTCATATTAGAATTGAGTATATTGGTTACTTGCTTCTCCATTCTTGTGATGCTTTACTAAGAAGAATGTGTTCCAACTCAATCCAGGTTAATACAAAAGGTGTAAAGTCTCCATCTTTTTAATGGCCAAATAGTATTCCAATGCCAGAAGAACAATCTATGGTATATGTATTATACCACAGATTGTCAATCCATTCCTGGGTTGGTGGGCATTCAGGTTGTTTCCACATTCTGGCGATTGTAAATTGAGCTGCAATAAACAGTCTAGTGCAAATGTCCTTATGATAAAAGGATTTTTTTCTTCTGGGTAGATACCTATTATGGGATTCCAGGGTCAAATGGAAGGTCTAATTTGAGTTATTTGAGGATTCTCCATACTTCTTCCCAAAAAGGTCATATTAGTTTGTCGTCCCACCAGCAATACAAAAGTGTTCCCTTCTCTCCACATCCAACCCAGCTTCAGCAGCTTTGACACTTTGTGATGTGGTCTATTCTCACAGGGTGTAGGTGATATCTCAAGGTGGTTTTGATTTGTATCAAGATTTCTTAAAAGGATTATCAGATTAATGGTTCAGCCCCAGAAATCTAGTTAACTGAAAACATCTATCAGCTGATTTGGCTCATTTAAACTCACCTAACTCCCATTTCAGAGAAGAGTCAGTGTTTTGTGTGACTTTTTCTCAGGGAATACAATCTATTTGTAAGTATACTTTCTAAAACTGAATTTAAGCCTAATAGTCCCAATGAAGTAGGGATAGTCATTACTTTTCTTTTAAAGTCTTGCAGATTAACAGTTGATGGAAATGATATAAAGTTAAGGTAAAGTTTTTTTCACTTATGATTTATTTTTGAAATGATCATTATTTTTTTAAATGGAAGTTTATTAACCTATATCCTTTCAAATAAAAAGAACAGAGAACACCAACTTGAAAAAGACTTTTCAATCCTTTAAAGTTACCTCTCTTTTTATTAGAAATTTGAAATTCTTTCATGTAAGAATTGTAGCAAATATATTTTAACATATTTCCAAAATGGCCAGAACAGGCTAAACTTCCCCCAAATTTGAGGATGAAAAACTATGTTTTGTCAAACACAAAATACAATAAAAACATCCTGCAGAGTTGAACCCCAGGGAATATATGCCTATTCGGTTCAGGTTTTCACTTTCATTTCTAAAAACATTCTACGTCCTTCCTTACAACTACAGTACTTTTTTCTATGCTGTCAAACATAGAGACAGATATAGTATAGCCTCAATGTTCCTGTATTCTTATAATAAAATATTTTATATTGGACATTTTTTTCCACAACATCATTAAATTTGCTGCAGAATTGCTATGGGCTTACTACAAATTTAGAAAGTAAAAAGAAAACATATTACTCCATGTACCATTCCATCACCTGTCAACTACAGGCAAGAAAGTGAATGGCAAAATGCCTTTTTCTTTTTGAACTGAACTCAGTTCTCCCAGAATGCACATTGTGATGCTCTCAATATTTTAAACTTTTCTTTTTATATATTTATTAGAATTCTCATGTAAATTGTATTCTGAATAATGAAAATCTCAGTAGGATAAGAAAAAGCTAATGTTTGCCATCAAATGTTATGAAAAACAATAGCTAAGAGAAATGTTAATACACACTGTTTTAAAGGCAAAACACCAGAAGAAAAGGTTTCATGTTCTGAAAAGCTTGGTAAACTCTTGGTCAAACAAAATAAAGTACATTTCTTTACTACTCAATAACTCAAGCTTTTAATATGCTAATTTTGTCTTATTGCTCTCTGAGGTATAAAGCAGTATTTGTCAGAAAAGGATTATGGAACTATTTTCTTTCTGGCTAGTTTGCATTTATTTGCTAATTAGTCAAATAATTATTTATTATGTATTTACTATGTTTTGTGTTTTCTCCAGCTTACACACCTAGATGGCAGAGAGACAGAAGAAGATGCATAAACCATGTCAGTGTCACTGAGGGTCAGGGTGATGTAACAGGGAGGGGACTCTTCAGTCACAGGGGATCTCTGTGGGGATGTGTAACTGACTTACTCATGAATGGAGCTGAGCAAGAAAACTCAAGCTGGAGGAAGCAGAAATGAGGGAAAGTTAAGCCTGTCTGTGTTGCCGGAATAGAAGGGAGGATACTACGGTTGGAGCAGATTTGCACAAAGTGGGCAGTAGAAATGAGGTTGGAGCAGGAAGGCGGTAGGTCATATGCAATATTTTACTCTCTGGTAAGACATTTAGAGTTTATCATAAACAATATAGAGAAAGTTACTAGTAATGGTAACAGAAGGGAAGGACAGAGGAATAAATGTGAGCTCTACAAGCTCAGATAAGGAAAGCCAACTACAGATCCTAGAACAGAGCCTGACCCACAGCAAGCCCCGTGTTAGTTTGTTGAATTGTGACTCAAGAAGTGATACCTCTTAGCTATAGAATACTGTATACATTTAATAAAAAAATAAGACCAAGAATGTCTATTTCCCAATGATTTATCTGTCATGAGTAATTTATATGTAGTATGAAAAATTTAAAAGGTTTTAGCAATTGTTTATGCAGAATATAATTGCATAGTTTATGAATGACTTTAGTTCTGTATTTATAAAGTTTCTAAGGGTCTGCAGGGGTAGCTTAACAGTTTTCAGACAGGTTTCATTCTCTTTTCTTGGTGAATAAAACATTATTGTGTTTTTTTATGGATCGATGACAGGGGTTTACTCAGTTTGAAAATGGATAATCTGACCATGAATGAGAGATTCTCAAGAACAAAAATTTACCCTAATATATAATTTCTTAAGAAAATTGTGGTTTATGTAAAATTTTTAAGTCCTTAAATATAATAAAATTCTTTATATTAATCACACAATTTCCTCTACAATATCTTCATAAATATACAAGTTTTTATGATAATTTTTATGAAGACAGTTTACTACATAAATGCGTAATATAGAGGTAGAGAAATATCTAATTGCCCAGTAATACCTTTCCATATTTGGTGTAAACATTTTTAGCTAAAATTACAATATCATCACCTATAAATAAATGATCAGCTAACTAACAATTATAGCACAATTACTACCATGTTTATAATCAAAGTTATATATGAAAGGATGTTTTTTAATAGTTTCAGAATCATGAATCTTTTTTTCATATTACTGGTAACTTTAAGGATTGACTGAAAATATAATTTTAACCCCTATCTTCAATGCTTCTTCAAAAATTATGATTTTTTAACCATTAGGAAATATAAGTACCCAGAAAACAATTATATTTAGGTGGATAAAATGAATATTTATTTTCTATCCATGGTACAGTTGAATTAAAAAAATAATTTTAGGAGATAAGGATCATCTCAATCATCTAATCTAACCACCAGCATCTGTTTTGTTTTTAATTTTAGATGTAAAAGTATAAGATCCATATTCCTGCAATATTAGTTTAAACATTTTAATGTTAGGATTAATCCTGGTTAAAAAATATGTTCAGGAATGTAAATTGTGATTATTAGTTTTAATTATGTGATTGTTCCTTTTGAAGAACTGCAATAAACCATAAGGTTGCCAAATTTACTAAATTCAGAAGCACATTTATGGAGTAGAAGCCTTAGATCATTACAAAAATAAACAGGTGCCACCCGAAATCACTTCCAATTTTAATTAAAGTATTTGAGTTGGATTTAGATATCTTTAGGGTTTCACTTTGTGCAAATACCAATAAGTCTAATTTTTTATAGATAATTGTACCATTTGAATGAGGGAGACACCTGAGATAATGTAAAGATTTAGTGATAGGAATCTTACTCTCAGAGGTTGCTGTGATGATTAAATGAAAGGAAAATGTACTATGCCTGTTAATATGTTTCACATATTTCTCACACTCAATTCATTTCAACATGATCAAATGACATAACTGGCTAAAAGAATTTAAGACCTTCTATTTTCAAACATTTTTGCTCATTGAAGAGAAATGGATTGTTCTGGGTTCTTCAGTGATGTTTTCTTTAGAATCATTCTTGGGAAATAAAGAATTCCAATAAAACTGATAGTAAAAAAATAATAAATAATAAATTCCAGTAAAACTGATAGTGTAAAATTACTGTAGATAGAGATAGAAATATACATCTGTCATTTATCTATCTCTCTATATTTTTTATTTCAAAAGCATTATAGGGGTACAATTTTTTTTTAGTTCCATGGACCATGTTTACAATGTTTACATCCAGGTTATAAGTGTGCCCATCACTTTCCATACCTAGTGTAGTGGTCATTGTACCCATTAGGTAGGTTTTCACCAATTCCCTTTTCTACCCTTGCCCCTGCTTGATTTCCATTAAGTTTTACTTCCCCCTAAGCACATGCTGGTCTTCATGTAGTTGCAATTTAGTAGTGAGTACGCGTGGTGTTTGTTTTTCGTCATAAGATACCTCATTTGGTATAATGGTCTCCAATTTCATCCAAATTGTTACAAAAGGCATTAAGCCATCCTTCTTCATGGCTGAGCAGTAATCCATGGTATACACACACCACATTTGGTTAATCCATTCATGTACTGATGGGCATTTGTACAACTTTGCAATTGTGAATTGTGCTGGAATAAACATTTTAGTATGGTGTCTTTTGATAAAATGTTCTTTTCCTTTGAGTAAATACTCAACAGTGGATTGCTGGATCAAATGGTAGGTCTAGCTGTAGTTCTCTGAGGAATCTTCATACTATTTTCCCGAGCAGTTGTACTAATTTCCAGTTCCACCAGGAGAGTAGAAGTGTTCCTTTCTGCATCTATGATTTTTGGACTTTTTTTTTTTTTTTTTTTTTGAGGCCAAGTATCAGTTGGTCACCCACAGTAGAGTGCTTTGGAGTCTTAGCTCATAGCAACATCTAACTCTTGGGCTCAAGTGACACTCTTGTCTCAGCCTCCCAGGTAGCTGTGAATATGAACACACCACAGTGCCCAGCTATTTTTATTTTTCAAAATGGGGTCTTGCTGTTGCTCAGGCTAGTCTCTAGCTCCTGAACTCAAGAAACTCCCCTGCCTGGACTACTCAAAGTGATAGGATTACAGGCATCAAATCAGTCAGCATTTCTGGACTTTGTTTAGATTTTTTAATAAAAGCCATTATAACAAGAATAGGGTGGTAGTTCGTTGTGATTTTAATATGCATTTCCCTGATGATTAGTGATTTGAGCATTTTTCAGATGTTTTTTGGCCACTATGTTCTTTTGAAAAGCTTCTGTTAGTGTTTGGTGGGATTGCTTGATGGTTTCTTGGTGATTTGTTTGAATTCTTTATAGATTCTTATTACTAGCTCTTTATTGGATGTATAGCTTCCAAATATTTTCTCCCATCTGTAGGTTGTCTATTTGCTCTGTTGATTTTTGCCTCAGCTGTGCAGAAGCTTTTTAATTTTATCAAGTCCCATTCACGAATTTTTACTGTTGCTGTGATTGCCATTGGTGTCTTCTTCATAAATTCTTTGGCAAGGCTGATATCTACAAGATTTATTCTAACATTTCATTCTAGACTACTTACGGTTTTATGACTTACATTTAAGTCATGCATCCACCTCAAATTAAGAGAGATACACATATATATCTGTCATCTCTCTCTCTTTATTTGTTTACTATCCATTTTCCAGGGATTTTGAAAGCACCAGTCAGTGACTCTACCTTTTTCTGGAACCAGAGGCTACCACTACCACTCTGTTGATGGCCGGATTGTCTTCTTAAGATTTTTCTGTCCTCCAAAATAGTCCTCACTTTTTGAACTGCAGTGAAACTGAGAAACACATCTGTGCATCAGAAAATTCCAGGGCAAAGCACAGGTCTCTGTAGAGGAATTCCAAAGAGAAAAAATATAGTATGTGTACATGCAATTTTGTATAATTTTTGGTCTGTTAATTACTTGTAGAAATTATGAAATATATTTACTAAATGCTCTTAAAGATTATAAATTTAAAATCTCTGTGTGTTAATAAATAAAAAAATACTAGAACAAATACGTTTGTGAAGAATTAAATTGGGAGAGTGAGTGGTGAAGATTTTTATTTTTAAACAATAAAATCTTTGTCGATAAACTCATACTTCAAGTAGTCAATGATGGGGGGAAAGATGAGGCAGTGCCTTGAGATTTTTTCCAACCCAATTATTCTATTTTTGGAATTCATTCTGAATATAATAAATATTATCAGAAATCTGAATAAAACCATAAGTTGAGAAAATGAAGTCCTGGAATAAATCATATACTAGACCTGAAAATACAGAATAATAATGACTTCATGCTGAATCTATTTCTTTTGTGAAGGCTGATTTCTGGTAAAAGATGAGTATACCTGAGACAGGGGAGTCCAGTAAATGCATTTAGAAATTGTAATCTCTTTTTAAACATGCAGTAGAAAATGGAGGAAGAACATCACTTTGGGAAATTTATGCCAGCATAGTAATAAATAAAAAACAAATAAGTTATTTTCCTGCTAAAGCATTTAATACTAAATGATTTTCCATAAACTGTTAAATTTACCCACAAATCAAAACTAAGTAAATAAACACAAAAACAATACTAATTATCTTGATCAATGATTTCCCCAGGTTTGGAAAAAGAAAGATAAATATTTGACTGGTGATACATTGATGGATGAGGGATTGCTACTAATTTCTTACGAACTTTAAAAAGTGATCTTTTTTTAAAAAAACATTTGAAGACATTCTTTAATGCTCCAATCTGTAGAATATTGATAAAAAAAATTAGCTGAGAACAAAGAACTAAGGATGGATGATATACAGTTTGTTAAAAAAAGAAAAAAAAGAGTATTCACATGCACATCAAGGATGAATATAATATACACGACAGGTATGTTCTTGCTTAAATTCTAATCTCTTCTCAAGATGTTGGCAAACTTTTCACCAGGAGAGGCTAATTTCAAATTTGGTTTCAGCCTATTTGTTCTGAATCCAGTCTTTCTGGCCATGGCCTGTGTTCAATGAAAAATTTCACAGTGATCTTTACCTGACTCCTGAATATCTCTTCATATATATGTACTATATATATTCATATAGTTTTTAAATTTTATTGGAAAATCTCTGAAGGCATCACAAGAGTTTGCCACCATGCTACAGTGCTTTCTTACACAGCTATCCTGGCCGTGCCTTCTCTTGACCTCTGACCTTTCCTATGTTGGTCCCATTTTTTTTTTTGGGGGGGGGCTGAGATTCAATGTGAAAAAATGAAAGATGATCTTTTGAAAAAAATGAAATGACTATTTCTTTTACATTGGCAGACATTATCGTTAAAATATTAGACACATTAATTTCAAAGGGCTGGTAGAGTTTGCCTTTCAAATGAATATAAGCTTCAAGTGGGTTGGATGGCAGCTTCCATTTCCATACAAATCTATGCAATTACCACTGTTCATTAATGCAAGGAAGGATGCAGCTTGGAATTGGTTTTGGATCCCCCAACTATCTCCATCTGCAATTTGATTTCTCCCTAGGAAAATCCAATCATAATCTCCTATTTGAGGATGATATTCACAATAATTGACTATAGATATGATATGAGCCAGTATATTTAACACAAAAGCCATATGTAGTTATCCAATATGGTCAAGCAAGTATAATACTAACTGAATAGCAACTTTTCTTCTGCTAAAATCTAGATGCACATAACTACCAAAGCTTATTTAATGTCCTTCTGGGTATTGCAAAGTGATTTTCAGCATATCAAACATGTACAAATTATAATTCTCATGTACAAAATCTTATGCTCCTATCCTTATAATCGTTATTTAGAGAACAATGCTACAATCCACTCTGATTAAAAAGACTAAACTATTGCACAGGCCACAATCCAGGGGACCATTTTTGATATTCTAAGGGAAACAAATTGAGAAGATAATTTGTAGAAATTTTCAGAAGGCAGATTGCTGACACTTTGTAAACCCTCTTAAAGTTTTCTGAACTTAATTCTAAGGTAGCTCTGTGATTTTCATAATATGCTAATATATGTTTATATCTAACTTTGCACTCAGAATTTTCTCAACATTATTCAGTGTTGCTCATTTCTAAGTTGTTTTAGTATCCAAACATGCCTTTTTCAGACTATTTTTCTCCAAATACAATAATTTGCATTTGTATATGATGAAACCCATTTTACCCTATTTTATACATATTTCTGTCATATGTATAATTTTATTATGTGCTCTTCGTGGATTTTGGAACACCTTCATTTTATCAATGACTCAAAATTTTGCTAACACACCATCTTCTTTTTCTTCCAGTTTTAGAATTATTAAATGGCATAGGGCATACTATGTATTTTAAGCCATTTTCTTCAGTGTATTAGATCTTATATACTTGTTATTTTCAAGCAAGCCTCTCAACACATTAGATCCACTACAAATCATCCTTGTAAGTGCATTTTCATCAGATACATGTGAAATATGAATTTTTTCCTATATATATTTCATAATATAGTTATATAGCACATCAAAAATATTTCATATGATTAATATCTTCTTATAGGATAACAATTTCAATATTTTTAAATATTACCTTGCTTTTTGAAATGTAAATCAAATAATATTACCATCTATTTAAAAAAAAATTACTTGGAAGGAAAAGAAAAAAATAAGGAAGGTAAGTTCATTTTAATTAAGATTTTCATTTAGGATTTCCACCAAGGATTTCCAACCAAATTTCTCTCTCTAGAAAGGTGTATTAAGACAAATATTAGGGAAAACAGTAACATTCATTCAATCAATCATTTATTCTTTTGTGTATTCATGTGAAGAGTACTTTTATTCCCTAATAATTAAATACGGTGAAGAATAAAAAATGAACATGAAACTCAGTCTTTTAAGAGATAACTTTACTTGTTTCACATAAAGATGTCAGAGAAACAAGGTGATTTTTACTGTTTGCTCAGTTGAAGAATGAAAACTTTTGTTTGTCAAAAAAAGTAAATGAAAGAGTTTCATCAGTTAAAGGAAAATTAAAAGTCAAGTAAACATTTACAATTTCTATGAAAAGTAAAACATTAAACACTAATATACAGTAAAATGAAACTTGAATGCAATTTTTTAAAACACACAAATAAGTAATGTGAATAGGAGAATTCACAAAATAATAACCTTATGATGGTTTGCATTGTCAGGGACAGTGGGAAAGTCTATGATGGTCTGAATACAAAGTAACATAAAAGTTTTAGACAAGAAAAAGGCAAAGAATTTCAGAAGTTCAATTTTCATACCTAGCAACAATCCTTAGAAAAATACAAAAATATACCCAAATATGTAAGCCTAATTATGTTTAGAAATTAGAAAACTTTATAATCTTCTAAATTATTGGGCATATTATATAACATGTATACTTCATATGGAAAATAATATTGTTAAAATTGTATTTCATATAATTATTTAAGAATTAATGAGCCAGGTGTGGTGGCTTATACCTGTAATTGTACCTTTCTGGGAGACCCAGGCAGGTTAATTGCTGTGCTCAGGAGTTCAAGACCAGCTTGAGAAAGTGAGACCCTGTCTCTACTAAAAACAGAAAACTGGCTGGGAACTGTGGCTGGTGCCTGTAGTCCCAGACTTTTGGGAGGCTAAGGCAGGAGGATAAGTGGGGTCCAAGAATTTGAGGTTGGTGTGAGCTATGATGCCAGGCACTCTACTCAAGGCAAAGAGTAGAAAGAGTTTCTCTCTCTCTGTCTCTCTCTGTCTCTCTCTGTCTCTCTCTGTCTCTCTCTCTTTCTCTCTCTCTCCGTCTCTCTCTCTCTCTCTCTCTCTCTGTATATATAATGCTGGTACTACTGGTATACCCCTATTAAGTAATTAAAGAACAAAGCACAGTATATATGTATATATATTCCTGATGGTCCCCAGCCCCCAGAGAGTGTTCTGGTACTGGTCTGTGGAGTGTTAGAAACCCAACCACACAGCTTAACCTGAGTGGTGGGCGAGGAAGCACTTCACCTGTATTTACAGCCCTCCTCATTGCGCACACCACCGCCTGACTTTCCTCCCGTCAGACCCCCATACCACCCCGTCCATGGAAAAATTGTCTTCCATAATCCCACTTGAGCTCTACCTTCTGTCCAATATGCACCCTGAGGTCTATGGGAAAACTGTCTTCTGTGGAACCGCTCCCCGTTGCCAAAAAGTACAGGGACCACTGGTATATTGCATATAATCTGCATTTTATTATGTACATATATTTGTGATATAGATACACACACAATGGCAGCAAAGGAAAAAGATAAAAATAACTGGGAAGTGTGGATATAGTTAACATTTCAAACTTTCTTAAAAAATAAATTCTAGAAAGCATAACATTTATAAGCAGGAAATTCAGCACTACCATTGGTTCATACTGTAAACATTTACAAACAATGTACATACCTATAAACAATGAAAGACAAACTGAAATAGTGTTATGGTAAAAGGTTTGAAAAGAGTTTGGGTGTTCTGACATGGAACAATGATTTATTCTAAAATTATTCATCAACCAAGATGTTATATACAGTGGAAACTTTAATTGAACCTTAAAAACTACAATCAAATGCAAAAAGACATCCACTCACACATTTCAAGGTAAAATGGATATAGGTGTTTTTCACTATCCATGAAGAATAAGTTCTAGAACACTGGTGAATAACAAAACCTTCAAGTGCTCAAATCCTTTAGATGGCATGGTATTTGCATATAACCTATGCATATCCTCCCAAATAAACTTTAAATAATCTCAGGATTAGTGATTACTCCTGATACAATGTAAATGGTATGTGATTAGTTGTTATACTATAATTTTATTTGTAGTATTATTATTTCTTCATTTATTTTTTTGAAATATTTTCCACTCCTGATTCATTGACTCTGTGGATGCAGACCTGTGATTTGGAGGACTAATTTTAATTTTTTAAAATTATATTTGAGAGATCAGAAAAGAGGTTGCATAAGTGAATCTATCCTAAAGATTCTGAGATTTTCTCAGAAGTTATAATGATTTTTTTATAATAATTTTTTATAAACTATTAAACATAAAAAATATCCTTTCACCAGGTGGATATTGCATAAGTGAATCTATCCTAAATATTCACCAGAGGTTGCATAAGCGAATCTATCCTAAAGATTCTGAGATTTTCCCAGAAAGTTATAATGATCTTTTTATAATAATTTTTTATAAAATATTAAACATAAAAAATATTCTTTCACCGGGTGGAGATATAAGCCTACTCCCCCAATGTTTCTGAGGTTAACCACTCACTTAGTGAGTTAAACGAATCACTGTAAATTTTCTTTCCAAGAAAGGTAAAAACCATGTTCCATAATTATTAATAAAAATAAAGGAATGAAGAAATTATACAGTTTTTGAGATGAATTCTCTTTGCTTTGGGGAATGGCAGGCTGAAAACAATTATCTTTTTGTTTAGAGCTCAACACTTTTTTAATTTCAGAAGTCTCAGGTGAGGAAGGTATAAGATCTTGTAAGTCCAGAGTGTTTAACATGCAAGTTGAAAGTACCATTAACTCTGTAAGAAAATATTTTAATACGTGTTTCTAGAAGATGATAAATATCTTCTCTTTCATCACTTCTGTCTCAGAGGTAAAGTATATGATTTGAAGAGACTGTTGTAATAAACATTTTTAAAAATTGCATTGCTATTATACAAAAGTGTAATTCAACACAACTTAAAGGAAAATATATTCCAAAATCAATTGAGTTTCTGAATTTTTTTCAGCACAAAACATTGAGATTGTTTTTATATTATAGATTTAGTCTCCACATGATCTCTAGATTATACCAGTTTATTACCATTCTTGGACCTAAAGTAGCACTCACCTGGTAAACTTATGTATTGCAAACAGCTATTATTTCATAGACATATTTACAATATTCAAGCAATACTTAATGAAATTATCAGTCTAAATATTTTCCCAAATTTATAAATTTTCAGAAATGCTAACTCTATAAGAACCCATCAATGTTTTATAATGACTTTTACCTGCTTGTGACAGCTGAAAAACAGATGTTCATAATATTTACACAGAAATCAGTGATGGGCCAGAACAAAGCATAGAATTTAGGAATCTGTGTGCTGGAATCAGACCCAGAGCATTCAAAACTCATTACTGCTGTAACTATTTAGATGATGTTAGGAAAATTATTTTATTGTTCTGTATTACTATTTTCTCATGAATAAAATGAGAGTCACAATATAGCTTCCGCGTTCAACACAAAAATGTTGAGACTTGAATGACAGGATAAGATAAAAGCATCAAGATATACACTTGACGCAAAGTAAGTGCTCAATAAAGATACGCTATTACTCTCTTTTAAATAGGTGTGTAGAATTATAGAAAAGAATATGTTTACTAATAATTCCATTTTTTGATAGGGGCATATATCTAAATGCTGAGTAATTTCCTAGGAGAACTTAGGGATATACTCATAGCTTTTTTTTTCTCTCGTTTCCTCTGGAGTTATTCAGAAATGCGTTTCCTTTGAGCAAGTTCTAATGGCTGTCACTATGATTTAAAGCTTTCTACAGAATCTTTCACAGAGGGTATGGCTGCCTAAATTACTTTGGACCTAATTTTAGATAAACTGCCATAGCAAATGTTGAATAAATGCATGAGTAAGCAAGGTAAAGACAAACAGATATTTAACATTTGCGACTGGTGTTATCTTTCTGGAGTGTTTGAATAGAAGTAGTTTAGGTTGGTTAATTAACTCAGCCCCCCCCACAACAAAAATTCATGTTCAGAAGCATTACTTTACATTTATCATCTCTCTAAAAGGCTTGTCACTGAATTACTTCTAGCTTGAGAGAGAGAGAGAGAGAGAGAGAGAGTTACTGCAGATCAATTCCAGATGTGTTTCCTTCCAAGACAGAATTTCATCTTTTAACACAATAATACCAAAGTGTGAGGTGAAACTCCGTTTTCAAATACATTTGGGTCAGCAGGATTTTTCAGCAGAAAAGCTCCATGATACACGTGATTTTGTGTTGGTAGAATTACATTCTATTCTACTGTCACGTTGTATATCCTGATTGTACACATTAGTTATTAAACTGGATGAGCATCTAAAATAAAATAATTTATTTGACAAGGTGAAAAATGAAAGAAATGGTTACATTCTACAGCCTGCACTTGAATTTAAAATATGGCTGAATGTATAATAGGAATGAAAGTATGAACCACACCTGGAGAGAAATTAATGCTACCTCCTTAATTTCCTTTCCCTCACGGGATTTGATATACACAAAGGTCTTATAGAATTTGGGAATGACCAGAAAAGTATATGATGGTTTTATTTTAGTAACAGTTTTTCAAAATCTTGACTTTTTAAGAAAACATTTAGCCAGCATACGTAAATAATTTCAGCTTCATCCACTGTGATTTTATATGAGGCAGCCTTAGCAGATGACTCAGATATTGGCCTTTGAAACTCCTCATTAATACCCAATATTAAAAATGCTTCTACTGAACTAAATACACACTTTGAATGCAAATTGACCACAGGATGAAATCAATAAAGTACACCCAAATGCTAAATGAGATCAAAGAAAAAAAGGCCATAAGAAAATAGACAAATCAATAAAACAATGAAAGATGGCTAAATGTAAAAGTTATTATTATCAATCATAAGCACCAAACTCACTTTTAAAATGTCAAGAGGAAAGTCGAGGATTTAAGAGAAGGGAAAAAAAAAACAAAAACAAAAACAAAAAAAAAACACAGGCTTTATCAATTTAAGGATTATAGTTTTCTTGTCTGGAAAATGGAATACTTGAACCTTTATGCTATTCTCATAACTACAAAAAGGCTTTTATTGATAGATTAATCATTTAAAATTCTTCCTAGGTCTGTGTCACTTATTCAATTACTTCAGATTTAGTTGATTTCACACACAGTATATATTTTTTCATGGAGTTTTGGGGACATGTTCTGAGCCCTTGGAATTTTTACATCTGTGAAAAAGTACATTCACTAACCAAGACAGCCAGCTTGGTTACCAAGCCACGCTTACAATTAATGTTTTTTAAAAGTCAACTTTTTTAATTATCTAGATCCCCTGATTTTCACCTATACATCCAAAATATTAAAGCCAAGTGTTGCTGGGCAGTTGAACCAATCCAAAAAGAAGTTCTCCGTCAACATTGTGCTTCTGTACACTGGTGGTATTCCTGCCTGATTCTGTCTGGCACACTTTCCCGCCAGGTTGTGGGACTGGTTGCCATGACAGCAGATGGTCTATACGTTTTCCACATAGGATGAATACCTTTTCATTTCAGGATGGTTTCTGATTCTAATTTCTGTCCTATCACTTTATCACTTTAACTTTTTTTTTTTTTTTTTTTTTTGCAGTTTCTGGCCGGGGCTAGGTTTGAACCCGCCACTTCCGCCACTTCTGGTGCCCTACTCCTTTGAAATACAGGCACTGCCCTACTTTAACTTCATTCTTCTTGGATTCTCTCTTATTTTTTCCAGTCTCTATATTCATATGCACTTGTATTCTGCTATGCAGAAACATCTTTGTACCTTTTCACACACAACAGGCCACATCTACCCACAACTTTACAAATATTGTGGTGAGATGAGGATCTTAGTTGCAATTAAAATAAAACATTCTTATTGTCTAGCTCCTTGCCCCTCAAAACTTTCTGGAAATGCAGAGAATACTCCATCCAAATCTGTTGAATCTGTCATGCAACAAGATTCCTAGGTGATTTAAACACACATTAAAATTTTTGAAACACCAGGCGGTGCCTGTGGTTCAAAGGAGTAAGCAACCGGTCCCATATGCTGGAGGTGACAGTTCAAACCCAGCCCTGGCCAAAAACACACACACACTCACACACACAAAATTTTTGAAACACCAAAGCAGCACAGTTCATTCAGCTGAGAAGGCAAGATGGTTCCCTGTTTGTTTTTTTTCACTCCTCAACATCATGTAGTTGGAACTGGGGGTGGGGGGTGGACAGAACATGAGTAAGTCAAGGAAAGTCTTTCTTTTCCAGCTGTCTGGGACGCGCCTGGAAAGGATACGCTGGGGACACCACCCAGCAGGCAGCTCAGTTCTCTGAACAGAAAGAGCTCTGCTTTTTCATGAGATCCCACTGTGTTGCTCCAGTACATAAATATGTGAAATAGAAACAAACACTAATTTTTTCTACAACACTATCCAGCAGATAATCATTTCCAAAAGTAACCTTCGTTTTGAGAAGTAATATTTCACCATGAACAATATAGCAGCCTTGTATGCCAAACATTCACTACACAAATGCACATGTCTTTTGAGACGTGGGATAGGAGGAGTTCTTTTACAGGGGAGACAAATCGTTTTGTAACAGGAGAATTGGAAATAGACTTTACTTTCAGGAAGTAAATAACTCTCTTTCCATGGTGTATTTGAGTGTATGTGATGTTTCTAGGACTGTGATCTTGTTAGTGCTACACACTTCCCACGTATATATGTAGGTCTCTGCTGAAAACTCTGCTGCTACAGTCTTCAGAGAGAGCAAGTAAGCCAGAAGGGCCCCATTTTTAGTCTTCTAAAACATAAAAACTGCCAGACAAGAAATCAGTATCCTATCAAACAATGTTTCATAAATATTAGGGAAATAAAGACTTCACCAGATAAGTGAATGCTACACATCTACCCACAACTTTACAAATATTCTGGTGAGTTTAGGATCCTAGTTGCAATTAAAGTAAAATATTCTTTTTCTTTCTTTCTTTTTTTTTCTTGTTTTCTTTTTCTTTTTAGAGACAGAGTCTCATTTATTACCTTTGATAGAGTGCCATGGTGTCACAGTTCACAGCAACCTCCAACTCCTGGGCTCAGGTGATTCTCTTGCCTCAGTCTCCCAAGCAGCTGGGACTACAGGTGTCCACCACAACGCCCAGCTATTTTTTGTTGCAGTTTGGCTGGGGCCAGGTTTGAACCCGCCACCCTTGGTATATGGTGCCGCCCTAAAGTAAAATATTCTTATTGTCATAAGAGAAATTGCCACTGCTAGAGCTGCCACACAGGAATGTTCAAAAGTGCATTATACATGGACCAGCACAATAGATGCCCACCAGTGTAAAAACATCCAAAGGTTAAATCTTACAGCTCTTATAAAACAAGAGCAACACACACAGGGGAAAGGAGGATCCATTCAACAAATGATACTGAGAAGATTGAACACCCACATGCAGAAGAAGGAAATAGGACCCTTGTCTCTTGTCATACACAAAAACTAACTCAAGCTGGATAAAAGACTAAAAGGTAAGGCATGAAACCATGAAAGTTCTAGGAGAGAACACAGGTTTGTTAAGAAAAACTTGTCTGGAAATCAGCTTTGGCAAAGAATTTATGACTAGGAATCATGCAGAAAACCACACAACAACAAAAATTAATAATTGGGTCTTAATACAATTACATAGCTTCCATGTAGTGAAAGCGCTAATCAACAGAGTGACTGCACACCTGAAAAGGGAGTAAAGGACTCACAAACTATACACACAACAAAGGACCAATACACAGGGTCTACACACAACCCAGCCAAATCAGCAAGAAAACAACACACAACACCATGGAAAGGAAAGACGTAAACAGAATGTTTTCAGAAGAAAATAGAAAAATGGCCAATAAAATTTGTGAAAAAATCCTCAACATCACTGATCATCAGGGAAATGGAAATTAGAACCACAATGAGATACCACTTTACCACTGTAGAATGGCCATTATTAAAACCTCAAAAAAAACCCAATGGAGCCAGAGAAAAATAATTGCTTGTACATGGGTGGTGGTATGATAAATTAGTGTAGCCTCTATGGAAAACAGTATGAAGACTCCTCAAAGAAATAAATATAGACTTACCATTTGATCCATCAATCCCACAGTCTCCCTACTAGGTATCTGCTTAAAAGAAAAGAAATTATTTTATCAAAATGGTACCTGTACTCAAGTGTTTATTGCAGTACCCCACACACCCCACACACATATATCCTGCATATATATGTTTGTGTGTGTGTGTGTGCATGTGTGTGTGTGCATATGTGTGTGTGTGTGTGTGTGTGTATACATAAATATATGAAATACAGGTTATATAAATGCATGTATATATACATTTATATATATATACATATGCTACTTAGCCATAAAAAGGAAGGAAATTACTTTTGCAGAGACTTGAATGGAACCAGAGATTATTACGCTGAGTAAAGTATCTCAGGAATGAAAAAGCAAACCCCACATGTTCTCCCTAATGATTGGGAGCTAGACGATCGACTCACACGGGTGCAAAGAAATGCAAAGAACATCGGGAACCAAGACGGGGAGAGGGATGAAAGATGATGAGTGGTAGAAACTTACCTACGATGCAGTGAACACTGCTCTGGGAACGGGCTCACTAGAAGCCCTGACTTAAGAATGATATAGGCCATACATGTAGCAGAAACATTTATAACCCCTTAATATTTTGAAATTTAAAACAATATACATAGAGGCATAAATTGTTTCAAAATACAGCTCAGGCTCAGAGACTGCAATTGTGAATTCTGCACTCACCTCACTACTGATTCCATTTACACAGCAATAGCAATGCCACAGTAAGGGTGTGATGACACTGGATAAATTGTGTTTGGGACGTGCGTACCACAGAAAATGAAATGGATACCTTTCAAAGCATGGTATTCCACGTTAGCATACACTGTCTTTCTTAAAATAAATACCCTGCACTCCATATGGCATATAGTACACTCTAGTACAGGTGTGCACAATAGTTCTAATGGAGTAATATTATTTTCATGTTGGTTCACCATGTATGCAAATATATAAAGTTCATATTTATATGATTTTATATTTTTATAAAAATGCAGTAAAATAAACAATTGCTGGTAAAATACAATTGAAGAAAATTTAAGTTACCAGACTTAATCTAAGTCCAAATTCAAAGTAAATAAATTTAAATTCATTTACTTATGGGAATATGTCTGGATCATTATTTAAAAGGGTAGACTTTATTGCTAATAGCTCTGTTTGTTATAGCTCCTTTGGAAACTTCCTAAAATGAAAATATTTTCTGAATTTTCAATTGAAGTAAAAAATGAATAGTCGGTAGCATTTCCATATTTTAATTTTTAATCTGTCTCTCTCTCTCCCTCTCCCTCATGGTAGTACAACATAATTCCCAGAGGAGACTTGACTCATTAAATATTTGGAGTCATGACCAACTCCCTTCTCTGCTCACACACACTCATTGACCAAAACCATTATAGATCAAGACTGAGTCTTATGAAATTCAGGGAGATGTTAAAGATGACTTTTGCTGGAAAAAAAGAAAGTCTCATTGTTTGATCAAGTAATGTTAAATCTTTTCACATATCTTCTCTGAAGATTCAAACGCTGGGACTATACAGAAGTAAATTCATGAATTTCTGTATAGCATATTTATACCTTTTTAAGTGAAAGCTCACACTTGCTGAATAACCAGATTAAAAATGTCAGTAAAAATATGACATTTTCTAAATACTCAACTAACTGGTTCTCATTTTGTAATTTACTTTGCAAAATGCTGATGAAAGACGATACATTTATATGATATGTGAGGTTCTAAATCCCACAGTTGTTTGTGGAGTGACACAAACGGTAGCAGATGATTGAGTCTCTCCTGCACCATTTTGCTCCTTAGCAATGAAATTTTTGAACAAGTTCTAATCATCAATATGAACTTGTCAGTTCTTACTCCTTTAGAGAAAGGAAGTACTGTTCGGAATGGTCTATGATTACCTTATTTACTCTAATATGCTGCTACTTAAACATTATAAAGGACATATTTTGTCTTAGATATTATGAGATCTAGACTGGAACAGGAAATGACGTGTAATCTTTTTGAGGTCAAGGACTAGATGGAATTCTACTTCTGTGTGTAGCTACAAAAAACAATGTAAACATCTTACAATGAGAGCAACATGGGAAGATGTCCCACAGGAGGGAAGTTTTCTTAAGGTCCTACCCACTGGTGCTATGCTGGCAGGTGCTAATGCTTTAAGTGCCTAAATTTAAAGAAAGAAAGATTATACTTTACACCCTGTGGTGATAACACGAATAGAACAACAGACCAGTGTGAAGGGAAAACCCTTAGCTTAGTTTTCCAAGATCCCTTGGCAATAAAAGGAGGCCTTCACTTGTTTTCTGCCTTGGGCTCCAACCAATGAAGGTTGCAGAGCACAAGTAAGACAATTCTAATGAACCAAAATTTCATATTATAAAATATTTTATAGATCTTTGGTAAATAATTCACATTACTGTGTGTGTTAGATGTTCAACTTTCAAAAAGTTCAAACATATATTCAAGCACAGTACAAGAATCCAATATCCAGAGGGGGGGAAACATACCCCAAATTAGATTCCTTTGTTGTTGTTTTTTTAACCTACATGCTTTTATTTTTCTCAATAAGAAGAGATAAATTTCCTAAATAATTAAATCAATGAGCACCCGCATTCAGTCTTATGAATAGCCATAGGGGAGCATAGCTGCAGTTTATTCATTTTCCTATTACACATGCAAAATGGAAAACTATGATCACTGTATAGTTTAGTATAATTCTGTTATCTAGTATAAGGTATAATACGACAGTGTTATATAATTACTAATACGACAGTGTTATATAATTACTGCTGTGAAGTTTCACAATTGGCAAACAATACTGAATGGAACATGTACACGTTTTTCTACAAGGATCAGAATTGCCACAAGCAATACCCCCATAACAGTCTCAGCACCTGATATTTTGATAGGTTGATGGATCCAAGGAGCAGCTGCTGAAACCCAGTGACAGATCATGGTTTTAAGAAGCTGGTGGTGGGGCGGCACCTGTGACTCAAAGGAGTAGGGCGCCGGCCCCATATGCTGGAGGTGGCGGGTTCAAACCTAGCCCTGGCCAAAAAGAAACCAAAAAACCCAACAACAACAACAACAAAAAGAAGTGGGTGGTGTTTTGTGTCAAGTACAGTCAATTGCAAAAAAAGATGAGTGTAGAGTTGGGGCAGGAAAAAATGGTCAAGGAAAATGAACATCTATATTAAGTACTTACCCCAAAGTTGAGAAGTGTGATGGTAGAAAGAACACAGAGAATGCCATAAGGATAATATAATATTTGCAGTAATTGGAGATAAACATCCACCATACCCTTCTCGTTACATGTAGACACGTTTTCTTCTATTCCCACCTTTTATTTACCCCACAGCAATTCCCATATGTCGTGTTCATCTCCAAGAGTAATACTTAGGGGTAAAAGACTTTCTGTTAAAGATCCCTCGAAGTTAGGATGAAATCTGAATAATTATCCCTTATAAATAAAAACATTCCACAAATTACTTTGTAAACTATTTTGGTAATGAAGACAGTGTCCAGCAATTGTTATGAAAAAGAAAGAAAACTAAATGTTCCTATTAGACCTATAAGGAGGGAGATAAAATAAATATGAAATGCAGTAACATCAAAAAGAAATAGAAGCTAAAAAAAAAATGGAGAAATATAAATTCAACATATGCAGGAAACTGTGAGTAAAGTAAAACAAAAAAGAAACAAAGGAATTAAAACATGTTACAAATCTAAAGGCTGAAAGCACCACTGGGAACTGGTAACACTGTGCTGTCATATGATAATAAGCACTTTGTAACAGTCTCTAGGAAACTCAGTTTAGCAGGGTTAAGAATTTACTTCAATAAGTGGACCATGAGCTCTCATTTCAGAGCTCTCATTCAATGGGGATATTGAGTGTGTTCTAGAAGACACAGAAATAAAGGTAAAGAAAGCAGAACCACTACCTTTTTTTTTTTTTTTAAGACAGATTCTCACTCTACCACCCAGCTCAAGCTGGTTTCAAACTTTATGAACTTAAGCAATCCACCTGTCTCAGCCTCCCAGAGAACTAGTATTACATGTGCGAGCCACCAGGCTTCGCCCCACAATCCAATTTTGAGCAGCACGTATGGCGGCTCAGATCGTAAAGTATTGAGTGAGAATGAACAGGGACCCAGAAGGAGCACTGGCAGAAAACAGAAAGAATTTGATAAGCTAGGGGCAAAGGTCAGCATCTCTATGTTCCGTGACAGAGATGTAAGCATAGCTATGTGGTATTAATTCTCAATTAATTCTCAATTCTTCTACTGTTTGACAGTATGATATGTATAGGGATTTAGAAAGAACACAATGAAAAGTCTCCCTTTTAGCTAAAGATGTGTTTTCATATGGCTAGATTTTATGGGATTTGATGGCTGCAAAGGGTTCTTTAGAATTACCATAGTCACGTTCAATACCTGACCTTTGTAAGACTTGCTAGTGGCCTTAAAATACACCACATAACATTCTCCCCTTACCAGCATTGTCATCTGTCGCCCTGGCACTTGTTAGGAAAGAGGAAAAGTTTTATAGAGTGTTTTTATATATGACAGATCATCACTTTTCAAACAACAATGCATACCGTATGCCACATATTGTCTAGTAAACACTTTGTGTGGTATGTGGAGCAATCAATAATTTTACGTTCTTTGTTTTAGCACCCTATTGATTTATTCTGTACTCAAGCTTTAAAAATACCACCTATGCCATGTTGCTCAACAACTCTGCACCTTAGATTTGTCATCTATCATATAAGAATAATAGGCGTCCCTGAAATATTTCATAAAGATTAAATAAGATTCTTTAAGTACAGAAAGTTTGGCACTTTGTAGAAGTACAATAAATAGCACCATTTGGTGTTACTGCTATTGTTCAGTCTTCTCTCTCAGGGCATGGGTATGCGTGTGCACTGAGGCAGACACAGAGGCTTTAAAGGATGGATATTGAAATACAAAAGCGCAACTAAGGTATATTTTCATTTAGAAAGCAAGATATAATAATAGTACCATGAACTGAAAACATCCTCAGGGAACATATGTATAGTCTATATTTTTGAAAAGTGAAAGAGAGACCAAGTGTGTTGGCTATGCCTGTAATCCCAGCACCCTGGGGGTCCACAGCGGGTGGATCACGAGCTCAGCAGCTAGAGACCAGCCTGAGCAAGAGTGAGACATCCTCTCTACTAGAACTAACTGGGTGTTGTGTTGGCTGCTTATAATCCCAGCTACTTGGGAGGCTGAGGCAAGAGGATGGCTTGAGCCCAAGAATTTGAGGTTGCTGTGAGCTATGATGACGCCATGGCACTCTGCTACTCAGGGGACAGAGTGAGACAAAAAGAAAGAAAGAAAGAAAGAAAGAAAGAAAGAAAGAAAGAAAGAAAGAAAGAAAGAAGAAAAGAAGAAAAAAGAAGAAAAGAAAAAAATTGTCAAAAATGTTTAATTACTTCTCCTACAAAGGTAAAATATTAATACATAAAACACATCAATTTATTTCATGGTAAAAAGTCTATTCACACCTATGTACACACACAATTTCTTTCCTAGATAAGATGCTTGTGTGATCTTTGAAAACTTTTTTAACATTTACGTTTTAGTCTTTTGACCTGCAAAATCAAGTCAAAAAAAGCTATTTTGGGGTGGTATTTTTTTGAAGTTCAAATTGGATAGTTTATGGGAAGGGCTTTGTAAGGTAAAGTTCAGTGCAAATAACTAAAGAAGAGGAAACAAATTTTTTTATAAAAATATTACATTATTTCTTAGATCTGTATTTCTTGAAATTATGAATCTAGAAAATGGCTCAATTCAAAGCCTGGCATCACTTGCCTCTTGATTTATCTCCCTCCTGCTGCACCGCAAAGATCCCTCTCATCCTGCTAGCTCTTTCTGTCCTCTTAGTTCCCAAAGTTTTTTTTTTACCTAAGAAGGTCCTCAGCTATATCTTCTATAATACGAAATCATATTTATTCATAATTCATAAGTGTACCTGTTTTAAAAGTCCATTAAAATGATACAAGCCATTCAGGTTTCTTTCTTCCTTTTTTTTTTAAATTAAATCATAGCTGTGTACATTGATATGATCATGGGGCATCATACACTAGCTTCATAGACCATTTGACACATTTTCATCACACTAGTTAACATAGCCTTCCTGGCATTTTCTTAGTTATTGTGCTAAGACATTTACATTCCACATTTATTAGG
>CAUYPK010148159.1:0-19894 GCA_963574355.1 Loris lydekkerianus | reverse complement strand
GTTATGGAGACAGAGGGTGGTGATAGTCACACACAAGGTAATGTGTTTAATGCTATGGAATTGTATGCTTAAAAATTGTTAAAAACGTTGAAGTTTATGTTATGTGCACTTTAACCCAATAAAACAAGCTTTCCTCTGTAAAAAAAAAAAAAAAAATCTACCTTAGACGGTGTCGGTGTGTAGAAGCTAGACATATGTCCAATTCACAGCAATTATTGAGGGCTGACTGAGTCCCAAGTGGGGGCTAAATATTTCCATAATACATCCTTATTTAATATTTATAACATACAGATTCAGACTTCCAGAAGTATGAGATAGAAAGACACATAGATAGATAACTTTGCATATATAAAGTAATTACTGGACTCCACTGGTGGGGAAATTTAGTGGTATAAAGGAGAATGTGTGGAGGCAAATCATTTATCTTTACTGGAGAAAGTGACAATTGACAGAAAGGTACAATAATTTAGAGAAAGTGTCAGATTTCCAAAATCAAAAATGCATAAGCAATAAATATGTCTAGCCCGTGTGGCACTGGGCTACTGGAGTTAATCTAAACTTCAATTTAACCGTGTTACAAAAGAAGTGTCATGACCTTGATGTTCTGCCTAGTTGGTGTATCTTTGTGTGGGGGTTGAGGGGTGAGGGGGTGGGAGGGTGTCTGTTTCAGAAGACTCCAAAGAGAGAGTTATTATTCCACTAAGAAGAGCAGAAAGCTGGGTGCCGTGATAAGTGCTTATAGTCCCAGCTATTTGGAGGTTAGCTTGAGGTTTCCTTGTCTAAAAAAAAAAAAAAAATTATAAAAAAGGGAAGAAGAAAAGAAAAAGAGGTAGGTCTTGCCACCAGGTGGCACACACTGTTTTTTTCTTTCTTGTTCTTTCTTATTTTTTTAATGTTCTATGTTGATAGTAATGATAATAATGATATCTATTGAATTCTTGTATATATGTTTTGTATCTACTGCCAGGTTTAATAGGCATGTCATTGTTCCCATTTATAAATATGAGAAGAGTTTACTAAAGTCATAGAAAAAATAAGCATGGACTTGGGATTTAAACCCAGGATTTAAACTCTAGGATTTGTCCCCAGAGCTTGAGCTTTTAACTATCATTGAGTTCCTAACATCATGTGTGAGCCAAGCTCGTATGAAGTGGGCCCAGTTCTGTCACAAATGCAGAGAAGATGCCATATAAAATATAATCCAAATAAATCTCTAAGTGCCAGGAATGAAGAGAGCCACCAAAGCCAGAGCAGCTAGCTGAGTTGATGTCACAAGTAGCCCAGAGGAATCTAGGTCAGGGCCAGGGGCTAATGCCCATGATGGGACAGGAGAAAGGCAGTGAGCAGAGATTATACTCTCTGCACAGAATGTAAGGCCCTGAAGAACTCTTCCTCTTAAATAGGGGTAGAAAATTTGCTGATAGGCCCTGGAAATTGGCCAGGAAACTAATTTGTCTAAGGTCTTAGACATAGAGGGAAAAATGCCACCCATGAGAAATCTAAACACTGGGTCTATGCCACATGCATAGGAGTGGGGGCCAATGAGACACTTAGTGTTCTGACAGAAGCAAATGTGTGAATCTTCTGCATGGAGAAAATGTTACTACCCAGAGATTCTGGGACTCCCACAGGAAGAAACAACCCTTGCTGAAGACAGTTCACAATAAAAAATGACAAATATCCTACCATGCTGGTATGAGTCAAATCCTGTCTGGAATTAAAAGCAAAACTCAGCTTGAACTCAAACAAACAAACAAACAAACAAACAAACAAAAGGTAGCCCTGTCAATTCAGCCCAGGAGAACAGACATCAATAAAGCCAGAGGCCAAGCTCAGGCAGCCGCTTTACAATGCCATACAGGGGCTGAGCATGGTGGAATGCACTGATAGCCCGAGCTACCAGGGAGTGTGAGGTGGAAGGATCACTGGAGCCAGGGGGTAGAGGACGCAGTGAACTAGGATCTCATCACTGCTCTTCAGCCTGGACAACAGGATGAGACCTCGTCTCTTAAAAGATAAAATCATAAAGTGACTACCGTTTTCCTACAACCTCCCCCCCCACCACCACTTTGCCATGCCCGTCTGTTGTTGGGGTACCCAATGGCCTCGCTGCTTTCCTCTCATGACAGCACCCTATACCTCCATGTCTCCTAAGCACCTCCAACCAGCCTCGATAACAGCAACCAATCCAGAACTGATACCCATTTCCCTTAGAACCCTCAGAATCGGGCGGCGCCTGTGGCTCAGTGAGTAGGGCACCGGCCCCATATGCCGAGGGTGGCGGGTTCAAACCCAGCCCCGGCCAAACTGCAACAAAAAAAATAGCTGGACGTTGTGGCGGGCGCCTATAGTCCCAGCTACTCGGGAGGCTGAGGCAAGAGAATCGCTTAAGCCCAGGAGCTGGAGGTTGCTGTGAGCTGTGTGACACCACGGCACTCTACCAAAGGGCCATAAAGTGAGACTCTGTCTCTCTCTCTATATATATAAAAAAGAACGCTCTGAATCCTTCAGTAGGCCCTAAACTTCACAACAGAGGTTTCTGTCCTCCCTCCTTGCAGGACACTCTGTCTGTGGCTGCCCTGGAGTGCTCTCCATTGCGCATTGAGGGAACAGGAAGACCACAGACGTGCTCAGTGGCTAATTAGACTTTAGCAGTAGAAAGTTAGCATATACAGGAAACAGGAAAAACTGGCACCTCCTCAAAAGTCAAAATAATGGAAAATCCAGAGGGGACCATAACTAATAAGTAGATTTTAAATGATTAAAGAAACAAGCCCTTCATAAGATATTAACTCATTTGGTCTTTACAAAATCCCTGTGAACCTGGTACTATTCCTTTCCCCGTTTTACAGATGTGACGTTAGGATATTTGCCCATGGTTATGCTGCTATTATAGTGGCAGGATTGAGATTTGAACCCAAGCAGTCTAGCACCAGAGCATTTAATCACTATAAATGAAAAAGCAATAAGACACTATTGCCGAGAGCAAACCAATTTGAAGAAAGAACCAAAACAAACTTCTGGAAATGAAAAACAGAGTCACTCATTTATTCATTCACCAAATACTTATTTATCTATATAATATGTCAAACACACATAGGATCTGGGGATATTGCAGTAAACAAACTGACAAAATTCTTGAGGCTGTGCATGGTGGCTCATACTTGTAATCTCAGCACTCTGGGAGGCCAAGGTGAGTGGATCAATTGGGCTCAGGAGTTTGAGACCAGCCTGAGCAAGACTGAGACCCCATCTCTACAAAAAAAGAAAAATTAGCCAGACATGCTGGTGCACACCTATAGTCCCAGCTACTCAGGAGGCTACTTGAACTAAAGAGTTTGAGGTTGCTGTGAGCTGTGATACCAGAGCACTCTACTGAGAGTAACAAAGTGAGACTCTGTCTCAAAAAAAAAAAAAAAAAAAAAATCTTAGTCATAGCTAGACACGTTGGCTCACACCTATAATTCTAGCATTTTGGGAGGCTGAGGTGGGAGACTGTTTTGAGGCCAGAAGTTCAAGACCAGCCTGAGAAAGAGTGAAACTGCATCTCTACCAAAAATGACAAAAATCAGCCAGGCATGGTGTGGCAGGCACCTGTACTCCAAGCTAATCAGAAGGCTGAGCAGGAGGATTGCTTGAACCCAGGAGTTTGAGGTTGCTGTGAGGTAGGCTGACACCACTGCATTTCATCTGGGATAACAGAGTGAGACTATGTCTTTAAAAAAACCTTGATCCTAGACATGGAAACAGCCCAAGTGCCTGTCGACCCATGAATGGATTAACAAATTGTAGTATATGTACACTATGGAATTCTATGCAGCCATAAAAAGATGGAGACTTCACATCTTTTATGTTTTCAAAGTTATGGTTTAATAAAAAATAATAATAAATTAAAAATAAAAATTTTTTGATTCTATTACTGTTTACATTTTAATAAAGAAAATAAATAATAAATATAATATATAGCTGTTAGGCAGGGATAAGTGCTAAGTATAAAAAGGAAAGTGGGGTATGAAACAGCAAGAGGAGGTGAATGAAATTTTAGATAGGGTGCCCGAGAATGTCTACTGAGAAAGAGGTTTTTATTCAAGTCTGGAATAAATGAGAGAGCAAGCCAAACTGGTGTATAGAGAAGAATTTTCCAGGCAGAGGAAACAGCCAGGGGAAAGACTCTGGCCAGGGAACATGCCTGGTGCTTTTAAGTGACAGAAAGGATCCTTGGTTGCTTCATGGATGGAAGGAGAGAGAGAGAGAAGTGGGAGATGTGCCCATGGTAACAGTGGACAGAATCAAGCGAGGGCTTATGGGTCACAGTGAGGACTTTGGTTTTATCCTAAGTGATGAGGGAGCAGAGGCAGGGAAGGATCTGAATATTTTAACAGGACCACTCTGGCAGGCAGATCATGCAGGAAGCTATTGCAATAATCCAGGCCAAAAAATTATGGTGACTTGACCACTGAGGCAGTGGTGAGAATTGTAAGATGTGGTCTAATTCTGGATCTATTTTTAAGTAAAACCCATAGGATTTTCAGTATTTGCAGAGTAAGATAAAGAAGAGTCAAAGATGATGCTAAACTTTTTAAACCGAACATTTATGATAATACCTGAATAACATCTGTTATCCCATTAAATGAGATAAAGAAAACTGTAGGGTTTGGAAAGGAAGATCAGGAGCTCAGTTTTTAAGCTTCCGAGTAGAGATGTTTCATAGTCAGCTGGGTGTAAGAGAGGTCTGCATGAGAGAGAGAAATTTGGAAGTCATCAGCATGTCTGTGGTATTTGAAGTCACAGGATTGATGACTTCATCTGGAAAGTGGTTTAGATTGTGAAAAAGAGAAGAGATCCAAGGACTGAGCCACAGGGACTTCATCATTGAGAAATAGGGAAGATGAGAGGAACCAGCAAATGAGATTGAAACGGAGCAACCAGAAATATAGGAAGAAAACCTGGTGAGTATGGTGTCTTTAAAGCAAATGAAAGAATTATTAAGCTATAAAAATCAATAGATGGGTTAAACAGAAAACTAGATCCAGATGAAGACAAAATTAACAAATTCAAAGATAAAGACAAAATAAAAAAAGTGATTCCGAGAAATGGAGGATAGAATGAAGATACACAACATGCATTTAGTCAGTGTCCATAAAAAAAGAATAGAGTATGTGAAAAAGGCAATATTTAGTGAGAAAATATTTGAGAAGTTTCTATAATTAAATCTAAAAAGACGTGAATATTGCTTGTTGATTTCCCTGGGAAATAGGCTAGGACAGAAAATAGTGTGCAGGAGGCTTATTAGAGCATACTTGGGATCAACGCCAGTGGAAGGGTTAGAAGCAGGTCTGGGCAGAGGGAGAGGTGAGCCGCATTGCCATCGCAACAAAGACTTCAGCCAATCTCTTGGGAAGAATGACCAATTGTCCTGGTTTGCCTGGGACCAGAAGTTTCCCAAGATCTGGGAATTTCAATGCTAAACCCTGGGTAGTCCCTGGCAAATCAGGTTGAGTTGATTATCCTACCACAGGGAGCTCTGAAGCTAAAATGAAACTTTCAGAATTATTCCATGTGAGAGATAAAAGGGCTGTCTCTGTGTATTCCTGCACTGACCAGTCAGTGGATGCAGGCTTTCCTTGGGAAGGAGTGTGACCTTCTGGGTAAAGCAGCACTATGCAGTATGAGCAATTCCTGGAGAAGGCATACATCCGAACATCATCCCCTGGAAGCTATACAAGCTCCCAGCACTTAAGGGATTAGATCCTTCAGTCCTAAAGACAGATTTGGGTAGTACAGGACAGCATCTCCCATAATGAATCTTTCTAATTGAGGTAGCAAATTAAGACATTAATGGAATATCTAAATACTAATCCAGATCTAGACACATCATCAAACCTATTGAACAATACAAAGAAAAAATAAATCCAACCAAATTGGAAACACAGATCGTCTACACAAGGACAGTTATTGCTAAGAACAGACTTCTCATCAACAACAAAAAAAGCCAGAAGAAAGTGAAACAATATCTTCAGTGTATTGAAGGAAAGTAATTGTCAACCTAGAAGTCTATATTCAGCTAAATCATGTTTTTAGAGGGAGCTCAAAATAAAATTAAGACATTTTCAGGCAAGCAAAAGACTGAGAGAGTTCACTTCTCACAGATACTTAGTGAAAGAACTCATGAGGTTATCTTCAGTAAGACAGTAGTTTGAAGAAATGAGATCCAAGAAGCAATGGTGAACAAGTAAATAAGTTGGTTAAGTTAAATTCTGAAAAACATTGACTATTAAAAATTACTAATCTCTGGACGGCACCTGTAGTTCTCTGGGTAGGGCACCAGCCACATACACTGGGTCTGGCGGGTTTGAACCTGGCCTGGGCCTGCTAAAACGACGACAACTGCAACAACAAAAAATAGCCAGGCATTGTAGTGGGCGCCGGTAGTCCCAGCTACATGGGAGGCTGAGGCAAGAGAATGACTTAAGCCCAAGAGTTTGAGGTTTCTGTGAGCTGTGATGCCATGGCACTCTACCCAGGGTGACAACTTGTGACTCTGTCTCAAAAAAAAAGAATAAAATTAACTAACCTTTGTAATCCTAGCAACTCAGGAGACTAAGGCAGGAGGATTGCTGAGGCTAGGAGTTTGAGACCAGTTTGAGCAACAAAGTGAGACCCCCCAGTCTAAAAAATGGGGGGCGAGGAATTAGTCAGTTGTGGTGATGCAGGGCTGTAGTCCCAGTTACTCAGGAGACTGAGGAGGGAGGATCACTTGAGCCCAGGAATTCAAGAATGCAGGAGTTTGAGGATGCAGTAGGCTATGACCAGGATGCTGCATTCTACACTCAGCCCTGTCTCCTAAAAAAGGAGAGAGAGAGAGACTAATCTCTGTAGGGATGTTTAAAAACAAGATGGAAATACATTTGAGCTAACAGTAACATTGAATAGGGAAGAGGGAAGAAAGGAATTAAATATTTATAAGATCTTGCACTTTCTTTTGGAGACAGAGCCTTGCTCTGTCACCTGAGCTGGAGTGCTGTGGCCTCAGCCTCGCTCACAACAAACTCCTGGGCTCAAGCAGTCCTCCTCCCTCAGCCTCGTCAGTAGCTGGGACTACAAGTGTGCACCACTATGCCTGGCTAATTTTTCTATTTTTAGTAGAGGTGGGGTCTCATTCTTGCTCAGGCTGGTCTCAAACTCCTAAGCTCAAGCACTTCTCCTGCCTGAGCCTCCCAAAGTGCTAGGATTACAGGCATGAGCCATTGCACCTTAAGCCAATAAGACCCAGCACTTTTTTTTAGGAGAATAGGGATGACAAATAATTTTATACTTTTTTATGTCAAGAATTCATACTAAAATTCTAAGCGTAGCTCCTAATGGAATAAAAATATAATACATAACCTACAAACCAGTAGAAATAAAATGGGGGAGAGCATAAGCAAAAATTCATTAGTACAGAAGAAAATAGTAAGAGAAAGAGCATGATGAAGGAAAAGCACCAAAAAAGGAAAGAAAGAAATCCAAATAGATTACTAATCCCAATAAATTTGAGAGATTAAACCCATCTGTTAATTGGAAGATAAACCAAAATTCAATCCTTACATCCTTTTTAAAGACACAACCCTGCACTATAATGATACAAAAGGGTGCAAAGTAAAGGGATAGAAACATGGACACAAGGAAAGCTGGTACGGCAACATTAATATCAGACAAAAAATAGACACGGGCAAAAAACATTACTAGACATGAAGTAGACTTCAGCTTCCAACCAAGATGGAGTAACAGGGGCTGGATTTACTCTTACTTGAAATAACTAAAAAACTGGACAAAATGTTTGAAACAGTGGTTTTTTACACTTTGAACATCAGGCAGTGCAAGAGAGTGATCCATGAGAGGAAGACAAATGAGGTGAGCCCCACATGGTTTCGGCTTAGTGCCTAGAGAAAGTTTCCCGGCTTTGGCACATGGCGAGGAACCCAGGCAGCTGCATGGTCTCCCTAAGTCTAGGGGTCTAAGGAAGCCAGAGCCTCTACAGTTTGCAGCCAAGACCTAGAAGGAAAAAGTGGCACACTGAGAAATCAGAAATCTGCAGAGGGCTCGGCGCCTGTGCTCAGTGGTTAGGGCGCCAGCCACATACACCAAGGCTGGCCGGTTTGAAGCCTGCCTGGGCCTGCTAAACAACAATAACAACTGCCACAAACAAATAGCCAGGTGTTGTGGCAGGTGCCTGTAGTCCCAGCTATTCAGAGGCTGAGGCAAGAGAATCGCTTAAGCCCCAGAGTTTGAGATTGCTATGAGCTGTGATGCCATGGCACTCTACCTAGGGTGACAAAGAAAAAAGAAAGAAATCTACAGAGGACTGCCAGTAAATCTTCACCTAAGTGCTGGTAGGCACATGAGTTTGATGAAACTACCCCAAACTAGGGAAAGAGTGACCCTTATGAACCAGAGGAAGAAATCCAGGGAGATGATGACACAAGGCATATTGTGTTTGCATCAAAATGGAAAACCTTGGGCGGCTCCTGTGGCTCAAGGAGTAGGGCGCTGGCTCCATATACCGGAGGTGGTGGGTTCAAACCTGGCCCCAGCCAAAAACTGCAAAAAAAAAAGGAAAACCCTATAATTTATAAGGCCTCAAGCAATCAAAATGGTATTGCCTGGGAGGAAGAAAAATCAGCTCTGAATTACTACTTGGGTCCCACCTAACAAAGCTTAAAAATAAAAAACCCTTGAAAGAATCTAATTATTTCCAACAAATTTAACTGTGTCCCAGAGCAAAGTTCAAAGAATATTTATTGGAATACAAAAACATCCAGCATCTAACATGGTAATAGACACAATGTCTGGCATCCAATCAAAACTTACTAGGCATGCAAAGAAACAGGAAATTATGAGTCATAATGAGGGAAAAATCAATTTAAAAAATCTAGAAATGGCATAGATGACAGAATTAGTAGATGAGAACATTAAAATTTATAGTAACTATATTTCATATGTTCAAGAAAGAGTAAACATGTTAAGTAGAGACATGGAAGATATTTAACAAGATTAAAATTGAACCACAAGATGTAAAAACTATAATGTCTGAAAATAAATTTCACTATGCAATGGACCCCAAATTAGATACTGCAGGAGTTAAAAGAATTCATCAGGAAGTTATAATAATCCTGAACCACTGTCTACCTAACAATAAAAACTCAAAGTATATTAAGCATAAATTGACAGATCTAAAGAAGAATCTGATCATTTCACCACAGTGGGAGATTTTAGTATTGCTTTATCACTATTTGACAGATACAAAGGTAATACTTTTAATGAAATGTATGTATATATAAATTAAAAATATAAATTCACTCTAGGCACAGTGGCTCACACCTGTAACCCCAGCATTTTAGGAGTCTGAGGCCCAAGGATTTCTTGAGTCCAGGAGTTCGAAACCAACTTGAGTAAGAGTGAGCTCCTATCTCTATAAAAATAGAAAAAGTATCGCGGCATGATGGCACACTCCTGTAGTCCCTGCTCCTTGGGAGGCTAAGGCAAGAGAGTCACCTAAGCCCAGGAGTTTGAGGTTGTAGTGAGCTATGCTGATGCCACTGCACTCTAGCCTGGGTGACAGAGAGAGACCCTGTCTCAAGAAACAAACAAAAAAAGGTATTGAAAGTCTTGAAACCTTGCATATTGAGGCATCTGTCACGACTGTGAGCTACTTGAGGGTAGGGACTGTGTAAATCCTCAGAGCCCTGTATGGGGGCTAACACGTTTTAGACCAATTAAGTAATATTAATAAAATGCTTACTATTTTAATTCTAAATTAAGTAGCTGCTTAGGAAGTTTATAGAGAATTAAATGCACAATGAATACTGTGCCCAATAGCAAAGAAAGCGTACAGATGTATTTCAAAAACATGAGAAGTGACTATAAAAGTCATAACCATTACAACTATTAGACAAGGAAACTTTTGCTATTATGCTATTGCAGGCTAGTCCAGCTGTAACTTATGTTTTTCTTGCTATATAAATAGTGAATGAAGATACTTTTGATGGCTCTTGAAAGTAGTAGTGATAAATACTGTTTTATTTTCTGGGAAGTTGAAGAGAAGAGCAGTACTTCCCTCCTTCCATTCTTCACGCTGACAAGATGGCATCACTTTATAATCAGATGGTAAAAATAAGAGCCTTGATACAAGGATGAAACAAAACAGCAAGAAGCAATGTGGAACTCTCAACGTGGCAGGTCCTACGAAGTGACTTAATAAAGCCTCACAATCAAAGAATGTAAGAATTCAGGCCCAAATAAGAATTCAGCTTATTTACAAAACATTCATTACAAACTTTTACACATTATTTACAAAATATTCTCTACATGTTGGCCACCTCTTTGTAAAATTCTGTAATGAATTTTTGTAAATAAAGCTACATTTAGCTACAATTTCCTATTTTCCCTATATATGGAAACTTTAAGGGGCAACTTTTGGGATACCCTGTATTTTAATTACTCTTAGAAGAAATTCTGTACCCATTAACCATCACTCTTCATTACCCCTCAACCCTAAGTAATCACTAATCTACTTTCTGTCTGTATTGATTTTTTCATTTGTTTGTGACAGTCTCACTCTATTGCCCAGACTAGAGTGCAGTGGCATCAGCCTAGCTCACAGCAACCACAAACTCCTGGGCTCAAGTTATCCTCCTGCCTCAGCCTCCCAAGTAGCTGGTACTACAGGAGCCTGCCACAATGCCCAGCTAATTTTTCTATTAATTTAGAGACAGGGGTCTCACTCTTTTTCAGGCTGATCTCAACTCCTGAGCTCAAGGGATCCTCCCACCTCAGCCTTCCAGAGTGAGTGCCAGGATTACAGGCATGAGCCACCATGCCCAGCCTATTCTGGACACTTCATACAAATAGAATCATGTAATACTTGGTCTTTGTGACTGGCTTCTTTCGCTTAACATTTTCGGGGTTCATCTTTGTTGTAGCAAGTATGCTTTTTATTGCCAAATAATATTCCATTATATACATAATACCGCTGCTATTTAATCATTCATTATTGAACCCACAAGACAAATACTTCAGCCTTGGATCCAGGGGTCTTTATCTTTGGGATCATGGACTCCAAAGAATCCAATGAGAGCTTTGGATCCTCCACACTCCCCCAACCCATGTATATATA
This sequence comes from Loris lydekkerianus, assembly GCA_963574355.1. Lineage (NCBI taxonomy): Eukaryota > Metazoa > Chordata > Mammalia > Primates > Lorisidae > Loris > Loris lydekkerianus. Next base: position 8,739 of record CAUYPK010148159.1, on the reverse strand, counting down.
TTGAAAAAATTTCCAGAAGTTCCTAGGGTTTGTACACCTCGAGTTACTCAATCATGGTCCTCTTAAGGGAATTATAAACTCTGACTCTGGGCTAAACATAACCAAATGAAGCACACACAAAAAAGATAGTGACTGTTCCACATGAAAATCATGCAGTATTTTGTTTTTTGAGATTCTCCATCTGTCTCTGAAGTCTGAAAGTGTTTACTTCTGAGACTAGCTGTCTCTACATAAACTTCTCTTATTTTGTGATTTTAAGAAATATCTTGAGGCCAGTGTAGTGGCTCAGGACTATAATACCAGTATTTTGGGAGCCCAAGGCAGGAGGATTGCTTGATGCCAGCAGTTTGAGACCATCCTTATAGCCCCATGTCTACAAAATATAGAAGAATTAGCTGGGCATGGTAGCACATACCTGTTGTCCCAGCCACTTGGGAGGCTGAAGACCACTTCAAGCCCTAGAGTTCAAGGTTGCAGCAAGCTATGAGGACAGGATTTCAATCCAGCCTGATTCTGTCTCAGAAAGAAGAAAGAAAGGAAGGAAGGAAGGAAGGAAGGGAGAAATATCTTGGGAGAAATGAAACTGAACAAGTAACATGTGATCACCTTATCTTAAGCATTTTATTCATCTTTCTATAATCAGACTTTTTGTTTTGTATAAAGTTCTCTGAGGAAACCTGATCTTCTTTTCTTGAGAATTTTTCTTTGGTCTTTATTCTCTATTTTCCCACATAAAAACTATTACAGAAGACATTAATAGATTGAGAAGCTGAAGTTGGATGCCAAGTCTGTCATTAAAAAGGAAAATGGGAAATGTGCCTCCAGTTTTTGGTATCTCACTTAAGCCTAAGAGCTTACCAACTCTGCAATAATTTGATGGGATAGAAATTGGAAACTCTGAGTCACCGCTGGGTAAGAAGACCTGGTCTCATAGCAGATGAAGAGAAATACCAGGTTAACCCATCCCAGTACTGAAGTAATTCATTCTAAGTCTATACTGTCTTCTAAAGTCAAACTTTGGTAAAGTTTGTTCATGGATAAAGAAATATTAATTATATCTTTTGAGCATATTATTATTGTTAGTTATTGAATTTATCAAGCAACTAATGAATAACATCTATTATGCCTGAATAAGGAGGTTTGTCTCTTGCAACACCCAAGATTGTTGTACATATCTCCTTTTAGGTCATTTTGTGCTAGAGCGTAATTTTTAATAATTCAGTAATGAATCTTGTTTAATCTCTTAAACCTCTTGCCTAATTCTCTATTACATTAAGGGATTAAATACAGAAAAGATGTGACCAAACAATGACTCATTTTTCTTTCAATTAGATCCCCAAAGGCAAATAGACAAGAAGAAATGTTGCAGAAGTGAATGAAACACACAAGTCTGAACTCAGATGTAAATCACCCTATTTACTCAAACTTCCCCTTCCTTTCGTGGCACAAAAATTAGTCTTAAAGGTTTGCAAATGCTATTCACTGCTGTACCTGCCACTGAGTATTTTATAATGGGCTATTTGCTCTGAGCTCTTTCTCTAATAGCGGGGAGGGGTCACTCTGAATCATCCACACTCTTGCCTAGTTCCCTGAGAATCCAGGAGATTCTTTTGCTTGATGACTGGCCAGGATTAGCAATGCAGAGACTGTGGCTGTGGAGTGGGGCTTTGGCCCAGTGGACAGTACACTTTTGGGGCCCAGAGCTATGTAAGGCTGAGGAGGCTGAAAGGAGAGGCTGGGTCTCAAACTGGTTGAGGGGTTGAATAGAGCCTGATCAGGTGAATTTACTCTACAGAATCTAGACAGGGTGCCTGGCTCACATTCATGGAACCCTGTGTTCTCACTCACTCACTTGCTGATTCTACCTCAGCCTGTGAAGTGCGTGTGATGGGGTGGGCTGGAAAAGGTCCCTGGTCTGGGGTTACCTGTGTTTTTCTCCTTCTGAATAAGATGTGGAAAGTTCCCTCACTTTTGCACCATGTTCCTTACAATCATCAGCCTTGTGGGTGGGAGGATCAAATAGGAGCTTCCTATGCTACAACCGAAAGGTGCCAGATAAAAACCCCTCTCCCTGAGGAGACCTGCCATATGGCTCAACATTCCTCCAGGACACCCTCCTCTGAGGCAAGGCAGGAAAGCAGCTGCTGAAAAGCGAATGAGCTTTGGGTGGTCTCATACACAAACCTACTCTCTGCCATTAACACCTTATCAAATTAGTTTCTGAGACTTGCCCAGTGGGACATTTCAACTCTGAAGATAACTCTCTGGACTGCTTACTTTTACAGAAATCTTAGGCCCCAGATTTCAACCTTGGAATCCTGCATATTTTTGCCAATGATAATTTCAGCCATTGTATTGAAACTTTGTGTAGAAAGTTTCAAAATATGGTGATATCAAACATGAAACAATTCCCTCTCTGCCACCCACATTCCTCAGCTGCTGCAGAGGCTGCATTCCTTCTGTCTTAAGAGAGCAAAAGCCAAACCAAGATGGGGGAAACATGTTTAAAAACTGATCTCTCAATGATCCAAACCAGGGTAGGAAAGTGAGAAAGATTATAAAGAGTTCAAAGTAGCAGATTATCTGGTGTAGAAGTCCGTGTCTTTGTACGCGGGTCCTGATGCCCACTCCCTACAACCCCAGCCCCCTGTGTCCCAAGCAGGCCTGACTTTTCCTTCAGCCAGAGGTTGGCCACCTGATTTGTGGAGTGCAGGTGTGTTCCAGGCTGTTCCATTAGTCATGAGTTAAGCCAAGCAGGACAGGCTCTGTCTCAGCAGGGCTGGAATGTGGTATTTTGGAGAGTAAATTCAAAATAGGACAGTATTTACAAGCCCATTTGACTTCTCAACCACACCACAACCTCCAATCTAGCTTTGTAATGAAGCCAACATTTTAATCTGCAAAAATGCAGAAAAATAAAATAGAAGTAATTTCTAAAAGGAATCTTAGGAATCCAAATTGGGGAAGAGACATACTCCACTGTGCTGCCCCACCCTGCATCTAGAGTAACCTGTTTTCCAGAGTGCATTGCCCAAGGCTCAGGGCTTGCAGGGAGAGCCCCCACGGGTATTTCTGACTCAGCCTTTGCTAACAACCTCATCTGGGCTGCGGTTCTACCCTTGTGTGTATGCACCTGGACATATCCCCACCACTTTTCCACACTCTCAAGGAATAATACTCTCCACACCACAATAGTTCACAGTAATGAACATATAGATTCCTGACACCAATTGAACCAATGCTTCTGTGTCAGATACAAAAAAGGGTACTGAGGTTACAAAAATAAAAGAAAATTCATGAACTCTTTGTACAGTCTCACAAACAAGTCATATAAATGTGTAGTCATATATACTAAATTCTAGAATAAAGTTCTAGAACTATTTATTCTAGAATGAACCCCTGTCTTGGTTTGGCTTTTGCTCTCTTAAGACAGAAGGAATGCAGCCTCTGAAGCAGCTGAGGAATGTGGGCACATATTTATTGTAGAAATGGGGTCTTGCTCTTGCTCAACCCAGCTGTGGGTTGTGGGCACGTAGAAGAAGGGTTGTCTAACTCTATCTAGAGAAGGGGAGACTTCAAAGAAGATATGGATAATGCTTTGGCTGCAAGTAATAGAATACCCAACTACAGTGGTCTAAGAAGTGGTAGAAATATTTATCACATATACGAGAAGTTTGAAGGCAGGAAGTCTACAGTTGATCTGGAATGCCATTAAAAACCACGCTCTTTTAGTTCTGGGTATAAAGTCGCTTTACTTTGAATCTTTTTACTTTAAATCTTCTCCATTGTAAGGCTGGGCATGGTGGCTCACACCTGTAATCCTAGCACTCTGGGAGGCCAAGGCACGTAGATGACCTGAGCTCAGGAGTTTAGGACCAACCTGAACAAGATCAACACCCCGTCTCTAAAAAAATAGTCAGCATGTGGTGGGCACCTGCAGTCCCAGCAAGGGTCCAAGAGTTTGAGGTTGCTATGAGCTATGACACCACAGCATTCTACCTAGGGTGAGAAAGTGAGACTCTGCCTCAAAAAAAAGAAAGAAAGAAAGATAGAAAGATAGAAAGAAAGAAAGAAAGAAAGAAAGAAAGAAAGAAAGAAAGAAAGAAAGAAAAAAGAAAAGAAAAGAAAAAAGAAAATCTCCATTGTAAATTTATACCACAATTATGCTATTCGAGTAATCCAGGTTTGTCCATGTACTTACTTTTATACTTCTTTATTTGAAAGAATAAAACCCTTTTATTTTCCTTTTTGCTGCACATTAGTGTTTTTCTTTTTGTTTATTTTTCTTTCAGCTTGAAGGACCTCTTTAGCATGCTTGTACGATAAGTCTGGTGGTAGTGACTTTTCTCAGATTTTTTTTTCTGAGATGAGGTCTTGCTCTGTCACCCTAGCTAAAGTGTAATGGTATCATCATAGTTCACTGCAGCCTCAAACTCCTCTAGGCTCTAGAGATCCTCTTATCTCCTGAGTAGTTAGGACTGTAAGTGTGCATCACCATGCCTGGCTAATTTTTCTATTTTTTGTAGAGATGGGGTCTTGCTCTTGTTCAACCTGGTCTTGAACTCCTAAACTTAAGTGATCTTCCTGCTTCAGCTTCCCAGAGTGCTAGGATTACAGGTGTGAGCCACCGTAATGGCCTTTTTTGTCTTTGTCTGGGAAATAAATTGCCTTTCCTTCATATTTGAAGGATAACTTTGCTGAATACAGTATTCTTGAATAACAGTGTTTTTCTTATAGCAGTTTTGAAAATGTCTTTCCATTGCCTCCTGGTCTAGATGGTTTCTCTTGAGAAGTCTGTTGCCACATGAATTGGAATTCCTTTATATTTTATTTGCTTCTTTTCTCTTGCTGCTTTTATGAGTGCTTTCCACTCTTTGTCCTAGACCTTTGAGAGGTTTTTTTGGTGTCTTGTTTTTTTGAAACAGAGTCTCACTAGGTTGCACAGGCTACGGTGCTATGTGTCAGCCTAACTCACAGCAACCTCAAACATCTGGGTTCAACCAATCCTCCTGCCTCAGCCTCCTGGGTAGCTGGGACTACATGTGCCCACCACGAAGCCCAACAAATTTTTCTATTTTTAGTAGAGACAGAGTCTCACTCTTGCTCAGACGGTCTCAAACTCCTGAGCTCAATGGATCCTCCTGCCTCGGCCTCTCAGAGTGCTAGGATTATAGGTCTGATTTACTGTGCCCAGATTGAGAGTTATTATATATCTTGGGGTAGTTTTATTTGAGTCAAATCTGTTTGGTATTCTCCAATCTTCCTCTACTTGGAAATTCATATCTTTCTCAAGTTTTGGTAAGTTTTCTGTTATTATTTCTTTGAATAAGCTTTCTACCCCTTTGCTCTTATGCAACTCTCTCTTAAACAGCAATAATTCTTAGATTTGGTCTTTTGAAGTAATTTTCTATATCTTCTAGGTGATCTTTGTTCCTTTTCTTCTCCTTTGACTGTGTATTTTTCTTTCTTTCTTTTCTTTTTTTTTTTTTTTTTTTCTGTTTTTGGCCAGAGCTGGGTTTTAACCCACCACCTCTGGCATATGGGGCCGGCGCCCTACTCCTTTGAGCCACAGGCACCGCCCAACTGTGTATTTTTCAAATGGCCTATCTTCAAGCTCACTGATCATTTCCTCTCCTTGCTCCAGTCTGTAATGGAGAGCCTCTGAATCTTTCAATTTAGCAAATATATTTCTCATTCCAAGATTTCCATTTTGAATTTTTTTAATTCCAATCACTTTGTTAATTTTCTCTAATAAATTTCTATTGCTTTTCTGTGTTATCTTGAATAACATTGTGTTTTCTTAAAACTGTTCAGTCAGCAAGCTCATATATGTTAGGGTCAATGACTGGTTCCTTGCTCTGTTTGGGAAGGTCATGGTTCCTTGTTTGCTGTTGTCTCTTGGGGATGTACATCTATGTCTTTGCATTGCAGAATTGACTACTTATTCCAGTCTACTCTATCTTGCTTCTTCTGTTTTTTTATTGGATATATTTCCATAGAGATTGCTAACCCCTAGGTCACTACCTTCTTGTTGGCTCTAAGTAGCAGCTGAACCTCAGATTCATCTCAGCTCTACTAAGCACTGCTGATCCTGAATGAGGCAGGTCCCAAAAAGGATATCCCAGCATTGGGGAAAGGCCCAGGGACCTGAGGAACAGCCATTCTGATTTAGCATCTCCTTTGGCCAAGTTATAGAGCAGAATTTCCAGGGCTGGAGATGGTAGTTCCACTTTCGCCTTTTGCCTCTGGCTGCCCTCAGGAATATTTCTTCCTTTCAGCATTCACAATGCTTCCACCGTGTTAGGGCAGGAACAGGTCTCCTGCCAGGCAACCCAAGAGGGGGAAGAACCTGGTTGTCTACCTCAAATTTTTTTCAGTGTAGAAATAGTGAGTTTGGGGCAATTTTTCAAGCTTGTTGTTGAGCAGAATGGGGGTGGGGACATCACAGACATTGAAGTCTGGTTCTCTTACTGCCCGCTTAGAGTTTTTTCACTTCTCCGTGACCCCTGAAACAGTTTCACCTTTGTATTTGAGTTGCAGGGTATTACTGATGATAATCACAGTGTTGTAAATTTGTTTTTTATTTTCTGCAGTGGCACACGAAGCCAGCTTGCTCCTACGTTGCCATTTTGGAACTGTATCTCTGTTGTGAATTTAGTATTAATCACTTTTTCTTATATTCATCGTTTCTGATCTAGCATTTCTGAATTTTTCTGTCACATAAAATATATTTCAAGGTTTAGAAAACATTAATAACTCACTTAGGCCAAATACGTTTTATTTATGCTACACACACGCAGCAATACATTTCAGTCCGGCAATGGTGACTGTTCACCCCCTGATTGTGTCAAGAGTTAGTGAGATACTTTTACAGTCGTCATCTTAGAGTCTGGAGTAATTTCTCTTCTGCTTTAATAAAAATGACAAAGTAGGTCAATTTCATTTGTCTTTGACATATTTTTGAAAGAGAAGGCAATTTTGCGATTTTTTAAAACTGTGTTTATTTGTATGCTTACGTAAGAGTAATGCATGTGTGTTCTAGAAGCCGCAGGCAATAAAGAAGGTGTGAAGAAGAACAAATGAGGCCTCCTGGAGTTGGGCAGTGCTTGATCTATGACACCGTATGTGGCAACCTTATACAGAGCCCAAAGCACAGATATTAAAAATCCCCTCTGAGGCCGGTGCAGTGGCTCGTGCCTGTAATCCTAGCACTCTGGAAGGCTGATTGCTTGAGCTCATTCCAAGCAATCGGCCTCCTGGGTAGCTGCGACTACATGTGCCCAACAGCCTGAGAAAAAAGCAAGACCCCGTCTCTGCTAAAAATAGAAAAACTGAGGCAAGAGGCTCACTTGAGCTCGGAGTTGGAGCTTTAGAGGTTGCTGTGAGTTACGATGCCATAGCACGTTACCCAGGGTGAGAGCTTGAGACTTTTCTCAAAAAAAAAAAAAAAGAAAATTCCCTGTGAGTTTACTTCCCAGTAACAGCATTAACATTTTGCTAAATTTTCTTCTGTCTTTCTTCTAGGTATATGGTACTTTTTAAATGACATCGTAACGTATACCTCCTTTATAATCTATTTCAATTAACAACTCATTATTATTTAATTAAACAGTCTTGAAAACATCATTCTCAGTAGCACCATATTTTATTGTTTCATTTACAAACACTTATGTTTTAGGTGCCACTACCCTAAGCTCATGAAAAATATTAACTCAAATAAAAATAATAAAAATATTAACTCATGCAATCCTGCATAGTATCTTTGTTCGCCCCTCCAGCTGCCTGTCCCCTCTTCTGTCCTGCTCTGTGCTCTGGGAGTCGGACCCGGATAGATGCAGTGGGCTTCTGTGGCTTCTCACTTCCTTGGGTTTGGACAATGGCAAATTATAGTAGATTGAATGATCATTCCTGACCCTCCTCTCTCCTTCTCTCCGTGTGTTAGAATTTACCAGGCGAGTATATGGAATATAAATATTTGCTTTATTTATTTATTTTAGGCTCAGTCACATGGCATGCTTTGGCCACTGGAATGTTTATAGATTTGGGGCAAGCAGAGGCCTGGAATGGACTTGTCTGTTTGGTTTGGTCTCTTGGTTGCTGTTCCCAAAATGAGGGGCCCACAAAGCAGACCTGAACCTGACGCAAAGCCTGAGACAGAGCAGCCCAAATCAACCTGGAAGTGAGAAAAACAAATGTTTGCAGTTGGTAGCCACTGAGGTTTGTGGGATGTTTTCATGCACCATTACTGCAGCCATGGCAGTGAAATTACAGATGTCTCAGGAGACTGGGCAGGAAGGTCAAGGTATGCGTTAAGGGGCTCAAGGCTGTTGTGTCCTTTCATCAAAGCTTCCCCTCTTCATATCATACCATGTCTGTCTCTTCCTACCCCACTCGGGTTCCAGTAACTGCACAACTGCTCCCCAGGACTTCCTGTTACTAGTGTAGACTATTGCACTGTCCGTGGTGATTTCCCTGTACTCTGCTTTCACCTCTGTAAGTCACTCCTTTATTAAACTCTCCTCAAATGGGTGTGTCATCTTTTCCTGTCTGAACTCCAAATGATAAAAAATCCTTATAACCATCCTATTAGGTGGGTACTTTTTTTTTTTAATTAAATCATAGCTGTGTACATTAATGCAATCATGGGGCACCATACACTGGTTTTATAGACCGTTTGACACATTTTCATCACACTGGTTAACATAGCCTTCCTGGCATTTTCTTAGTTATTGTGTTAAG
>CAUYPK010148158.1:0-10960 GCA_963574355.1 Loris lydekkerianus | reverse complement strand
GGAAGTTCTTTTTCCTGTTTTTGAAAGCTGATGCCTATGGCTTTCACTAATTGAAAATTTTCTTTACAAAAACAGACCTGTACTCATAGTCTTGTGGTATAGTTGGGTTATAGCCTTCATGTGAAAGCTATAGTTTACCTTGAGATTTTAAAAAAGGAAGAAAAAAATGTATTTGAATGTTTGTAAAATCACACTGATGACAGCAGGGATATAAATGATGAGAACAAGACTTGAGCCAACAGCTTTGTGGCTGTTGCATTAATTCATGTGGAAAAAAATACTTTGGGAACTTCTGTGGTTGACAAAGAGTTGACAACTTGAGAAATAATACTACGAGCAGAGTCAAAACATATTGGTGACAATTAGATGTGATAGCTGAGAAAGGAAAAAGTGCAAAGTCTATGCCTGGATGGCAAAGAAGGTAACCCCTTTACTGGGATCATGGATACTGAAAGAGATTATATGAGAGGAAAAAGAGAAGTTCCAGGGAGGACGTGATGATTCAAGGAGCGAGTGGATTTTCTGCGGAAGGTGAGTGGGAGGCCACTAGAAAGACCAAGCAGAGATGCTCTTGCGAGATGCCTGCCAGTCACTCTCTCCTTGACAGCAGTAGTGTATGCTTCACGGCAGAGGCAAAACACAAAGTGGGCCGGAGACATAGGACAGAGACGGAATACAGGAGAGTAGATTAGAGAGGAAACAGGGACCCAGTGGAGGGAGGAGAGAGGCGAGATGACAGGCTCACGGAAAAAAGATGGTTATTCACAGGTCTTGTGCGGAACTATTGGCTTTTCCAGGGTGTGAGACCAGTTCAATAAGTGCCCTTTTCTCACTAGGAGTTCTCATCTAATTAGAATTTCACTCTCTATAGAACCTTGCATTGCAGATAAATGGGGTTTTATAGAAGAGTGCAGTGGGTTTGGGGTAACTGTTTCAATGCCACAAGGTACAGTGTGTCATTGTTTCTAACGACTCCTGTTGGTCCCCCGAAAGCAGAATGTGGGTGAGAACCTCTACCATCATGTTGTTGTTGTTGTTGTTGTTTTTAATAAGAGAAAAGTTTATTTCCAAATACCACATGCATAGGGGAAGCCACAAGAGTGATTACCCCCCAATGTCTCATTAATCATAAGATATTTTTTCTTAATTTTTATTAATATTATTGCTCTATTCTTCTTACCTCATTTTTCAGAGGTTCTCAACATAGCCATGGATTTGTTCTTTTTATTTTATTTTATTTTATTTTTTATTGCTGGTTCAGGTTCATTAGGGGTACAAAGAAGTAGGTGGGACTTTATGTACCATTAAGTTTTTCACCAATTTCATGTACTTGAGTGGTTAGCTTTCAAGCTTCAGAAAGAAAATCCTATCAGCTGCCTTAGTATAATGACACTGTCCCTGCCACCTTCCTGACTTGAATCTTTTTTTGGCTAAGCTATTTGGGGCAAGACCAACAAACAATGCCAAAACACAAAGCTCTTGAGGAGAATAAAGCATGTCCTCCCAGAATACTGGCAGCTCGTGAAGTCAGCGGGAATGACTGAAGAAAGGTGCAATCATTATGAATGATTAGTGGACTGAAAGGAGAGAGCAGATTTCTTGCGTCCTGTCCACAGCTGGAACATCAGTCATCTGTAGCTCTTCCCTGAGGAAGCTTGGCTGAAAGCAGAGGCACCTGCACTCAACTACTAAAATCATGTAGTTAATTTCAACTTTAGAATAGGGGCTTTCTCTAGGGTGAGCAAGTCACAAGTTATATTTGCCCTCTTTAGCCTCCTTGGTTTGTTGGTAGGCTCACGTAGGCTGGGGGATTGTGAATGGATACTGCTTATGAACTGTGCCTTATCCAAAGCACACACAGGACAGAAAAAACATTGACCTCTGATCCTTTTCTTCCTTCCTTCTTCCTCTTTTCCTTTCTTCCTCTCTTTTTCCCATCTATCTCCCACCCTCTCACTTTCTCTCCTGTGTTCTTTTTTTTTTTTTTTTAATCTATTTCCTTTTTTTTTTTTTTCTTTCCTCAAATAAAACTCGCATCTCAGAAAGGACTGAACTAGAGTTCTGCAGGATTATAAATGGTGGAATGTAATTTCTGCTCTCAATTTCCCTGTAGTGAGAATGATGAGAAAATTGGTGAGCTTTGCACTTCCCAGTAGTAGTACCATGTGCTATGCCCAGAAGTTTTAACCGCATCTAGAAGCAAAGAGCAGCAGGCAGTGTGGGCAAAAAGAGTGGGAATGCTTTCCCAGCGTCCTGACATCTGCATGACAGAGGAGAACAGGAGTGGCGTGGGAAAGTGCGTCAATAAGCAGGCCTATTTTATGTGAAATTAAAATGTAAAGAGTCTTGATTCCAAGCAAGGGCTTTGAACCACCTAAGAATCTATGTAGCAAGGTCGGGTAAAACCACAGGCTCCCAAATAGCTCTTCTGAAAACAAATGAAGAATGGCCACATGAGAATACTGTAGAAAGAACAGGTGAACACCCACCAGCCTTCTTAGCAATGTAAAGATGGGTGAAAAATGCTTCATAAATATGCATCACAGACAGAGACCAATAACCACTTCAGACCTGGAGCAGAGAAAAAGTGACTGAATCCATTCTGCATAATTCTATCCAATAAGGGCAATAATTCATCAACAGTGTGATGGTCTACCTAATAAAGGCATTAATGCTCATTACAATATATTTTGTTTTTTACATCATTGTTTTAACTTCATATGTTTTATTATTTCATGTTAGAATTTCCCTTAAGTTCTGTTTCCATAACAATTAACTTGTAAGCCTATGGAAAATAAATTGCTTTTCACAAATGAAATATAAGTAGATCCTTACTTCATTAGTCTGCTTAATGTTCCTCTTTTACTTAATTTATCCATTTACCGAATGTTCTTCTTAGCTATAAGTACTAGAGTTTCTTCTTTAGCTTCAACTAGTAAGACTGCAGGATATGGATATACTGAATTATCTATCACTGAATAAATGTCAAAAATCACTTGAATTGTCTGGTTTTAGAGTATAAAAGCAAGGCACATCTCAATGAAAATGGCTACATCTCTTCTATAACTTTATTAAGTAAACGCTCAACTAATGCTTTTAGCATTCTAGGTAATCTGTGTTCTTAAGCACAATTTGTTAGCTCTTTCATATATCTTCATAATAAGGATTTCAATAGCATTGTTGAGTGGGTTTCATGGAAACTTAATCAGTGTGCTTTTCTCCTATATAGACTTTATTTTCTCAGTTCACTTTTACAAAACACAAGTTTAAGGGGGTAGAGACAAGAAAATCTCTTGAGTTTTAGTAGTAGTAGTGTTGAGTGTTAGTAATAGTAAAAATTCAGAGAATCATTGCAATCTTGATAAAGGAACAGGCCCCATTCCTGAGGACCCTGTAGATTGGTCCTTCCCCAGGCTTCCTCCTACCATATTTGGCACGTTGGCTATATGTGTCTTATTTGTCTTCCTTTCATCAGGAAAATATTTTCTAAGTGGTGATTAAATTCTCATCATGTACATGCCCAAGAAGCCAATGCCGTCAGTGAGGCTGTACTGAGGTTAATGTCTGCTGTCAGTCTGCACCCTCTCCCACACTGAGTCACCACCAACAGGACTCCCCCTGATTTTTCACAAAAATATAATAGCCAAATATTCCAGAGAGACAGAGATCTCAGAAGGTCCTAATCTATCTCTCATCTATGTCTCAATGTACTGTACAAAGCATGTGAGTTTATATTTATATTTCTGGTATTTTCATCTTATGAGTAAATGTTACAGAAAGCAAAAGGAAAAAATCTTGACAACTATAATTTGTTTTTGTTCATGGCCATGTCTTCTTCTCCTTTTATCCTACCACCATAACATCCGTCCAATTTGAGTTCTAAGTTGTAAGGCAGCTTACCTATCACCATCCTCTTCATAAATATTTCCATATTTAGGCTGTTGCTTAATGTGGCAGGATAGATAACATTATCCCTTGGTGAACAGCAAGAAGACTGTTGACAGGTTTATTCTCCCTTCTAATTTTCTGCTACATCTCAAGTTCATTTCACTGCTCACATTCTTATAATGTAGTCATTTTGCAAACACCGATCTTCTAAGATCACATTTTCTGAGTAACAATATTTACCCAGAGCAGTTATTTGAATAGTGAACAGTGTGGTGTTTAAAATGCAGCCTATTCAAGTTAGTTCCTTTAAACTTTCCTTTCTGTCCTGTAGTACCTATATGTGTGAGTTCACCATGACCTGAGAAATAACTCAAGGTTTGTAGTTATTAAAAAAAAAAAAAAAAGGAGTGGGAGAATGAGTGAGAATGAGAATATGAGAGCTGGTCAGCTGGTAAAATAAAAATCTCTAGGCCGGTCTCCAGCCCCTCCTTTTGTCAAGCTGCTGTTTCAGTTTTACCACAACTCTCCAATTAAGAAAGCAAGATGAGAAAAGATGAATCTAAGAACACATCACACTAAAATGTAACTCTGCAAACCCGGGTACAAAAGACAAGGAAATGCATCAGCAGAAATGCTCAAGATAAATGAAGACAAACAGTAACAACAAGAAGATGTTTTCTAGACAACCTGTGAAAAACTATGTCCTTGGAGGACATGAGGAATTGCAGAAAGGAATGCTGTTAGGGGCGGTAAGATAGGAAGAAATGCCCAGAGGGGGCTGTCCTGGCTACTGGGGTTGTCAGCAACAGACAAAATCTGTTTTGATAGTGAGCCATTAACTGTGTTTATTATATTTGAATATGAGAGTTACCTTTTACCTTTGCTATTATTCTTTATTATTGTGAGATGATAAAAAGGAAATTAAGAAGAGAAATTAAGATGAGAAAGACACAATAGGCAAAAGAGGGGAGAGGCAGGAAGCTAGGCAGATATCGGAAGCACCCCTGCCCTTATCTGTGGGCAGTACATTCCAAAACCCCCACAGTACCCCTGAAGCTATGGCTAGTCATGAACCCTACATGTCTATGTTATTTTTTCTTAATCTGTTAACTGAGATGTCCCCTAAATAACTCATAGTTATACAGCACATGGATACAAGGGACGAAGAGATGATTCACATCTTGGGTAGGACAGAGCAGGTGACTGTGAGATTTCATCATGCTATTCAGAAAGTGTGAAATTTAAAACCCATGAATTGTTTTTTTTTTCAGTCATTTTCCATTTAATGTTTGATCATGGGTAACAGAGGTAAAGGGAAAATATTTACATATATTACAGAGACTGCCTTAATGTTTCCCTCATCTTGACTTAACTTTACATAGGGTTCTTTCAGCCTGATTTCCCTTTTCTAAAGTAAAGTGTTTGCTGTAGAAAACTTGTAATTGTAAGTCCTTTTTTCTCCCCTTGTTGAGACGCAAATCTTTTTAAAAACCAGTTTTATTCCCTAGAAATGTCTTTCTCAAGGACCTGAGAACCATTTGCATGAAATGTAATCATTAAGAAAGACAGTGTCTCTATCTCAATTTCTGTGGGAGGTTTAGAAGCTTAACCTCCCATGGAAAAACTCTACTCAAGTTGTAATACTTGTATACTTGTTAGGAACACAAAAGAAAGTTAACTTTTCTTTTGGGCAACGTTGGTTAGCAAACACAGATGGCCTATGCTTGTTGCCTTACCTTACTTCTTAAAACCCCATCATTCTTCTCTCTCAGTGGGATAGAATTCAGACTCACTTTTGGTCACTTTCTCATGTGGGGATGACTTTGAATAACATCTTTCTTTAATATTGTCCAGTTTATTTTGCTTTGATGTGTACAACAAAGATACTCTTACCCATCCCTTTTCTATTTCTGCCTTGATCCAATGGAGAATGGGGAAAAAATTAAATAAATATAGATCAGGTCTCTTTGTAACATGCCAGCTGTATCCATGGACATCCTCTTTGAGCCTTCCTCTCTGAATTTCTCAAATGAGCTCTTTTGTTTGGTTACTATAAGAATAAATGTAAAATTCCTGGCATAAAACAACCAATAAACATTTTCTTCTGCCATCTTTAATCAACAACTCTATTGTGTGCCCTGAGGGATAGATTCTAATTGTAACTCTTCATAAGTAGCTTTTGGGGGTGATGTTACAGTCAGACATATGCTGACAATGGACACTTATCAAAAGAAAACATTAATATACACCTCCTCGTGGGCAATTACCTTTCTCAAGTTAGAATGAATGTAGTGTTAAGATGAACTCCCTAGAGTGGGCATTGCTTTCATCATCACACAGAAGTACATCAAAGTACATCAAAGTACATCACACAGAAGTCTTATACTTCTGGTCAACAAGACACCTGCTCCAAGTATAACTGGTCTTCCATCTGGTGTGTTCTTTACCCTAAATTTGAGTTTGTTCATAGAAACTATTAAGTTTCACACATACATACATTCACCTATACATATATACTTACATGCATAGATATGTGCATTTGTATATCTATATATGTATATAATGAAACTCAAAGTAAATAAATTTGTTATGAAAATGGTTCTTAAATTAGTATTGCTGATTTGGTATGAGTACCTATCTCCATATTTGTCAGAGGTAATACAGCAGCCCAACTTTACTTGGCAGAAAATGTAGAGAAATGGTTAAAGTCTTACATTATCTCTATTTGGCTTCATATTTTTGTTTATAGCAGCTTATTTTCCTAAGTGAATTTTATTCCAGCTGTTATGGGAAAAAAAAAGAAAAAGAAAAAGAAAAAACTGGGAGTTTTATAAAACCAAATTGTCGATTTTTTTTTTTTCAAGAATATGTTTGGAGTTTGGTGAAGTAAGCCCAGTTTTTATATTCTTTTACAGAAAAATAAAATCGGTTCTGCATTTATGTGTTAAAAAATCATTGAGTATTCTGTGCTGTAAATGCGGAATGTAAATGTCTTAACACAATAACTGTGAAATTGCCAGGAAGGCTATGTTAACCAGTGTGATGTAAATGTGTCAACTGGTCTGTGAAACTAATGTATGATGCCCCATGATCATATCAATGTACACAGCTATGATTTAATAATAATAATAAAATAATAATAAATACATTTATTAGGAAAAAAAATCATTGAGTATTCAGAGCTAAAACCTTTCCCTGAATTGCTAGAAGCTCCTAGGACTATAAACATTAAAGAGTTGTTTGCCTGTATGAAGTCTGGATTCTATTTCAGATATGTACTCAGGGGCCAAGGTGTCCTTAGGAGCAGGGGACATTCTGTGTCTTACTTTTTGGAGGGAGAGGTTTGAAGCATTGGCTGGAAGTTATCTGGAAGCCCTGGAAAGAATATGGCTATAAAACCCTCCTTGGCTGAAATTTACCTGTGACCTGGGTTGAGGGGTGCGCCCACCATGTCTGCACAGCATCTGGGCTGTGAGAGCAGGTGACTCTGTGTCATGCCTCATAACCATCCCAGAGGTGTCTGAAGGGGGGGGGGAAGGAAACCTTTAATGCATCTGAAGTTGCTATTTACTTACCCTATCACTCTAGTTTGAAAAACTTTCCTTCACACTTTCTAAAGATTAACTATTTATAAAAGGGCTGCTGAAAACACTTATCTCCTTTCTTCTTTGTATTGCCATTTTCCTGAGGTTAACTTCGGTTGGAGTATCAGGGGGCTACAGCAAATACATATAGTTACACGTGATTAAATTTCTAACGAGGCTGTCACTAACTGCAACCACAGGAAGGTGTTGGAAGGGTATGGTAGGTATTGCCCCATTGAACTATTATCACTACATTTCAAGATATTTGACTAAGGTAATTAACCATGGAGAAATCCAGTTTTCCTGTGGCAAATGAGCAAAATTATACATGTAAGCTATGAGTACTACTGGGATGATTAAATGGCCTCAGGGATGTCAGAGGTGAACTCCCTAATGGAAGAGCCCATCCAGGACTCCAGCAATACTTCTTGATCCTTCCTGGCACTCCATGACCTTTCTTTCCCCTTTATTGTTTTTTCCTCTTCTTTTCTTTCCACTTCCTGATCTTCCTCCCCCTCCTCTTTATTCTCATCCACCATCTGATGAAATATAAGTGTTTGCCATTCAATAGATACAGAATATACCAGGCTAAGCACTTTACTAACATTATCTCATTAACTTCTCAGAAAAAAATTTCAATATAGTAGGCAATCTCAGGATAGCCGTTACACAAATAAAATGCAGAGAATTCTGCAACTTGCAGAAGGCTAATCAGTTTGGAAGGGCCTGAGTTGGGAATGCCTTTTTGAACCTAGACTGAGGTTTTAACTGTTGTACTATTCCACTTCCCATATGAACTTGCTGATGCAAATGCCGTGATACATACATGCTGAAGTGATTAATTAGCTGCTTGGTTTATCCTTGAAAATAATAGCATTAATGTTCAGAGAGTGGAACTGGCTTCTTAAAGCACAGAAGCAAAGTTCTTCACCAAAAGGAACGAAGCAGTGTTGACTTTGGAAAGAAAACCTAGGGAACTAATATCTAATATTTTTTCAATGAACAGATTACAGAAAGAAAAGTAATTATTTAATGGGAGGGAGAAAAAGGAGTTTAGTGAGATACTTATATTTTTATTATTATGACTGTTAATAGATCTGTTTAGTGCAATTTTATATAGCTAATTACATAAAGTTTTTTCTGAGAAAGGCAAAACATCAAAATACTAAGGATTTAAAAATAAAGCATAGAAATTGGTGATTTTATTCCCAACCTTGATTCTGTAGATTAAATTGGACTTTTTCTTTCTACTTTAGAAATACAATAAGAAAACAATTTAAGTGAAACAACTTTTTTCAAATATTGGCCACTATGATCCCTGCGATTGCTGGTAATTGTATCAGTAGTATAATTGCTCTGGCTAGAGAGATATGGTAGAATTTCTGTAAGTTGACCACCCAAGGGATTGTATCAATCTGGTCAACATACAGAGGTGGTCAATATAAGGAACTGCACTGATACACATGTATGATGTGTGTCCATTCTATGAAAATAGGTCAACTTAAAAAGGTGGTCAGTGTAGGGAGGCAGTCAGTTATAGAGGTTCTGCTGTATTTTATACACACACATACAAATAAATATATATGTACATCAAGTATGATGAGAGAGAGAGATATCTTCTTGGCTGTTTCTTTCTCTGGAGACCCCTGATTAATACACCTGATAAAATCATTAAGAATGACTAGTTCTGTCCTGAAGCATTAACAAAGACTTCACAAGGAAGATAAAAGTTGGGTTGTTAGCTCAATAAGATTCTTACCATCACTAATTGGTGCTCTAAATATCACAGATATGCTATTCCATTGAGTCTTTGTTACTACCGTGTGGGCTGTAAAGCACAATTTTCAGATCAAAAATAAACTAAGGAAACTGAAGCACAAAAATTAATATGATTTACCTAAGATCATTTGTTAGTTGATCAGTAGAGCCAAGAGATTCACATTCAGGCCTTTTGACTCCCAAGACTCTTGATGACTGGGTTTTCAAGGACTTTCCTTGAAGGACGACCAGCTGTTTACCAAGTGCAACAGAAAGGGAGGGCTGCAGCAGACAGAAGAGCAGTGAGAATGAGAAGACTACAGTCTATCCGTAGAATGGAGCAAAGAGGAGTTTTGTGAGTTCAGAATGAATGACAAGGGGAAGATATAAGGGAGGAAAAGGTGATATAAAATGCTGAAGTTAACATTTGTATGATATTCAAAGTCATGCAGAAAAATTTACACTAGCTTTGAAAGGCAATAGGAGGTCCCTAGTTTGTTTCTTAACCTGGAGGTATGACATTGCAGTGGCAACTAATATTTATTGTGCACTTTCTAAGAGCCACATATTATTATAAGTATTATAAGCCATGTGGCTTCTTAACATCCCTGCAAAGTAGGTACTATTTGAATCTTCATTTCATAAACGAAGAATGCAGTATAGTGTAAGGCTGGGACCCTTTAGTACAGTTGCAGGCATTAAAGGCTGAGAACCTCTGAGTTAAACAGTTTGACTAAAGCCATACTTACGGTTTTAATTAACATAGTCTGACTGTAGACCTATACAATGCCTTTGCAATTCAACAACCACAAACAAACAAACAAAAAACCCTTTGGTGGCAAAATTCAAGGGATCAGAGATACTGAAAAGCTATTGTTATAATTTAGGTGAAAAGAAAATGAAGATCTAAACAAATTCTCTGAGATGAAAAGAAATTATATTATACTTAATGGGGAAACAGGAATTGTGTCTTCAGCTGTCTTTCCTACTTGTCACACAAATATTGGTTGATTGATTGGATTAATAAATCACAAACTACTGACCTCTCAATAATATTGCTTTCTTTATCTTAAAATCAGTTGCTGAAGAATTTCTTTCTCATAGGTAAGATCACTCCCTCTGTGGGTCATATTCAGCTAGCCTTCCAGGGATTGCCTTTATAAATAAAATGGATTATTTTATCTCTAAACTGACAAGTTAAATTATATTCTACTTTGTAAAAATATTTACAGATTATGTAAGAATTTATGCTGAAGAATTTACCACAGTATATCTCTCCCCCCAACTATACACAAAATGTAATGTTCTGGCCTTTTCCTAAGCCTTGGGAAGGTCTAGTTTTGTTTGTAGAAGCTTTGGGGCATGACCAAACTTCAAAGGAACAATTATTCTTTTTTATTTATTTATTTATTTATTTATTTATTTATTTATTATTAAATCATATCTGTGTACATTGATATGATCATGGGGCATGATACACTAGCTTCATAAACCATTTGACATATTTTCATCACACTGGTTGACATAGCCTTCCTGGCCTTTTTTTAGTTATTGTGCTAAGACATTTACATTCTACATTTACTAAGTTTCACATATACCCTTGTAAGATGCACCGCAGGTGTAATCCCACCTATACCCCTCCCTCTACCCACCTCCCCCCTCCCTTCTCTCCCTTTCCCCCTTCCCCCTATTCTTAGGTTGTAACTAGGTTATAGCTTTCATGTGAAAGC
>CAUYPK010148150.1:0-23967 GCA_963574355.1 Loris lydekkerianus | reverse complement strand
GAGACAGAGTCTCACTTTACCACCCTCGGTGGAGTGCCGTGAAGTCACAGGACCCACAGCAACCTCCAGCTCTTGGGCTTCTGCGATTCTTCTGCCTCAGCCTCCCGAGCAGCTGGGACTACAGGCGCACGCCACAACGCCCTGCTATTTTTTGGTTGCAGTTCGGCCGGGGTTGGGTTTGAACCCGCCACCCTCGGTATATGGGGCGGGCGCCCTACTCACTGAGCCACAGGCACCACCCAGCTGTGGGGCTTTTTTCTATAATTGATTCCTCCTTTCTCCCTTCGGTTGTAACAGCCAAATATTGATCAATGTCACACTTGGTAAATGGTCTCCCTGAGCAAAGTGCTAAGGTGATCTAATGAAATCAATGGCTTTTAATTTAATCTATTTCAGTGAGTGGCCTGTAAATGCTTGATTTGACCATGATTCCGGTGGTGTTGGTCTCCTCTCTCCTTTAAGGCCTTATTTAGTATAATCTTTTATGGTAAAAAATAATGGTAATATTTTTTAAATAGTTTCCTTTTCTTTCTAGGTAAACGCAAAAGAGTTTCCTCTTCTATTCTATGTTTAGGATCTGTCGATGATTTTCTTGTTCCCTCCTAATGGTTTTGTTTCCTAAAGAAGCTCGGGTCCTCCACGCTGTGTCTGGTCGTGGAGGCCCTCTGACAGCCCGGCTCCCACTAAGGCCTTCCTACTGACTGCGTTTTCTGGCTCCTGCTGTGATTATCTCACGGGCTACGTTACCAGCCATAGCGGTTCCTTTCTCAGCTAAAATAGTTTCCTTGGCCTTTGCAGAGAGTGTTTTCCTCCCCCATGGAAAAGAAGAAAAACTGCCCTCAAAAATTTTGCCAAAAACACATTCACACAAAGCAAACCAATAAATCTGTGTTTACAAAGTGTCATAGTTCAGAGAAACGGTGAGAAACGGTCATTGTATACATCTTCACCCCCTTTTGAAGAAACAGCTTTCTCTGCTGTTTCCTAGGAAGAATTCTTTGCTGCTGTGTTCTACATGTGAACAGAGAGAAGCAATCTTTAAATTGAGACTGATCCACTGGCTTTACTAACTCAAACCCCAACAGAGGCATGTCAGCTCATCTTGAGGCTTACTAGCATCACTAATTAGCCTTGAGATCTATGCTTCTGTCCATCAGAGAGTGCTTCCTGCACAACTCCCACTAACCCTCTCTGTGGCCTGAGACCAAGGAGGGCACGCCTGAAAGAAACTCATGAATATTAAGTGATGTTTTATTGGGACCCTGGAGGACTCACGATGGCTTGGGAAGCATGTCATTCTTCATCTGTAGCACTTGAAATTTAAGTGGTCAAGAAGAAGATCTCTATCCACAAAAATATATTTTCAATCCATTCCAGATTAAATGCACTTGTTCCCCTGAACCCATCCTCTAAGTCACTAGCAATAAAGTAAGATTCTGGTGGGTGAGAATCCAGGATAGATATTTTTACCTACGTGCTGACAAGCTACTGTATCAGAAGCTATTAAAACAACTGCCAAGACAGTAGCTGCAAGACGGGGGAAAGTCCATCTTCAGCTGCTGAAACCATCATATTCTCCATGTGCTGTTTTATTAGCAGTCCGTTTCTAGGCCTGACGTCTGAAATAGGAAACTTTCTTGTCTTTACAAGGTTAGCATTCTAGAATCTGGTACCAAGGTCAAGGTAACAGGTCTGCTCTACAATGTGGTAAGTTCATCTGAGTTGGTGCCAAGGGCTTTCTTGGATATAATCAGAGTAGAAGATCCTTGCTTGTTCCTGACCCAAAAGGACAAGAAAGGCGCTTTCCCACCTCTGGTCCTGTGACAGGGGTCAGCTCTCAAAATGATGTGGCTTCCTGGTGATGCAAAATTTTCAAACTTTGCAGAGGTCCTCAAACTTTTTAAACAGGGGGCCAATTCACTGTCCCTCAGACTGTTCAAGGGCCAGACTATAGTTTTTTTTAAAAAATATGAACAAATTCCTATGCACACTGCACATATCTTATTTGGAAGTAAAAAAACGAAACGGGAACAAATACAATCACTCCGCCTCAGGTGGAGTTTGAGGACCCCTGTTTTAGAGAGTTTCTCTGAACTTTTTCTGGTTCAGGAGCTGCCTGGAAAAAGAAAGGGGGAAAAAAAGAGAGAGAAAAGAAAAAACTTAAGAGGGTGAGATCACAAGGGTGATTCTAAGCATCCCGCGATGCTAAGATGATGTAGAGATATGCACTGTCATCACTTCAATGATAAAGCTGTAGTTATTCGTTATTGGAGTTCAATTTGGCAACTGGCATTAACCTATGATTCAGATCCTATGTTGTAACTGATAACATCTCTTCTGACCTCTCCCGTTGAAATTAGAATCAAAATTTCACCTTCTCCGTGGCCTCTTCTGGTCCCTCCCTACTGACCTGGTCTCTCCTTCCCTGTTGGATTTTCTAAAGACTCAAGACACCCACTGCGGCTATTTCTATTCTCAGCATCCTACATGGGTTCTTGCAGGCCTGTCTTAACCACATCGTCCCCTTCTCACAGAGCTCTTACTCCGCAGACCACACTTTCTAAAACAGGGTCCCTCTTCTCCACTTCAGTCATTCCCTTCCTCATCAGATCACCTTACTGATTTCCTTCAAAGTAATGATGAAAAGCAGTATTAAAAAATTTTTCAGGGGTTTATTTTCCCCACTGAAAGCTCCAAAGAGTAGGAACCCTTTAGTCACTATGGTATCTCTCTCAGCTATGACAGAGTGACCTATAGCGGAGCTCAAAATAAAATTGTTGAATGAAGTGGATGAATCTTATTGGCCAAATGCTAAGTTCCAATATAAACTATTTGTGGATATGAGCATGCTGGGTCCATGGTCCACGTTTTTGTTAGGGCCGGGCACTACTGGGATGTAAAGTGCAGAGCAGGGTCCACCTTTGCTGCAGGTCTCAGCCCGGCTGTGGGTGGCGAGGGCGGGCAGGCTGGGGTTAAGCTGCGGCACCAAGGTCATGAACTAGAGAAGCAAACTGCGACCACAGAAAGAGCTCCAGGGCAGCCCCTCCCCCACTTTGTAATCATTTCATTTGGGCTACAAATGCAGGCAGTGATGGAAGTTCTGAGAAAGCATTTTTTAAAGTCTATGTTTTATCTAAAATGAAGTCATGCTTTTATTTTTACGTATTTTTTTTATTAAATCATAGCTGTGTACATTGATATGATCATGGGGCATCATACACTAGCTTCATAAACGGTTTGACACATTTTCATCACACTACAAGGGTACATGTGAAACTTAGTAAATGTAGAATGTAAATGTCTTAGCACAATAACTAAGAAAACGCCAGGAGGGCTGTGTCGACCAGTGTGAGTCATGCTTCTAACTTGCCTTGGTGCTCCGTTCCTGCTAGTTGGGCACCATTTACTCTGTCTGTAATCACATCTGTTACATAGTGCAGCTGGCGTGAGATCAGACCTTAAATATTAATTTCTCTGATTATCTTCCTTCCCTACATTTCCTAATTCTTCTCATGGCTGTTAGGGGCTTGCAACTTGATACTATGAAGATTAGGGTTGCTGTGTTCAAAAACAAGGGAAATAAATGGTTAATTACGGGTTTATTTCTTTGATTAACTAATGCGATTCCTTCAGATTAAGAGCAAAGGCTCTGAGGGGACTCGAGCGTCTGACTTCTGACCAACACAGAGGAAGACTGCGTGAGTGAGTGGGCTTCAGGCAGAATATCCTGCCCACCCTCCCTGGGAAGACAGAGAAATGGAGGTGGGATGGGACTTTGAGGGACTAGCCCTGGGTTTCTAGGAGAAGAGGTAGCAGTAGACAGCCAGGGGCCAGGGTCCATCAGACCCTGATCAGGTGGTCATCTTTCCTTCTTTCTGATTTCCCAGGCAAACAACCAGTGAGGTGGGTCTCTCTTGTGCCGGGAGGGAGGCTTCTAGCCACAACTGTGTGGGTCCAGCCCTCAGCAGGGGAATACCTGTTTGCACTTGAGCTCCCATCTAACTGTCCTACGTGAAAATCACCCCAGACACATAGTGGGGCTCCTTGGACCCCTGAGAGGGGCCTGATGAAGTGGAGAAGACACTGTGGGTGGGGCTGGACAGTCAGGAGATCCATGTCCACAACCACATCTCACGAGGAAGGACAATACGCAGCAGTGTGACTTCATATTTTTTAACACAAACAAATCCTACTTCTGACTCACTTCTGATTGACAGCCACCTCTTGGGCACTCTGGCCTGGGTTAAAATGTGCAAAGTGGTTTTTCTAATGCAGCATTGTGGGCCTGCAGTGAGGAGTGAGGCCAGGCCCACATCCAGGAGTCCCCACATTTGTCTCCTACAGGGAATAAATCCTTGATACCATTTACAAAGAGCCCTGCCCCTTTTCCCAAGCCCACAGACCATTGAGAAGCAGCAGCAAAAGCCCGTGTGTCATGTGTGTTGAACCCTGACTTCTCTCTACACATCACCCTCCCTCTGAAAGCTTGCCCACCCAGCAGCCCCCTCGCTGGGAAGCTGCCTCCCATAGTAGCTTTCCTTTCTCTCTGACACCTCAGCCCCCAGGAAGAAAGAGGATTATAGTATTTCATCCTAACACATTAGCAAGTCATTAACTGCTTATTAATTGCTGAACCAAGGGCTTTCCCTCCTTATTCCTTCAAGAAGCTTCTGCACTGGATAAACACTCTGAAACAGGCTGGGCCCAGTCCTTGGGATGGGAAGGCTGGGAGAAATCTGAGCACCTCTGGGACGCAGTTTCTGCTGTCTCCCAGGGTCTCCTTCTGGAGCCAGCAAGAACCCCTGCCTTCCTCTCTGCCTGGAGCAGCAGCTGCCGCCTCAGAGCAGACATGTGGTCTGCAGGGGGGGTGGCACGTGGTCTGCCCACTGGCTGTCCTCCTCTTTCCACCCTCTAAGAATACCCCCTGCCTGCGTTTATTTATCTTACCCTGTTTCATTTCAATGGCCTGTGGGTTTAGGCAGTTCACATCACCCTGCTTCCTTAATCTCATGCTGACCATCTGTAAACACTGCCACTTGGAAAGCAGACTGGATCCTGGCTTCCAGACTGTGTCCATTTTACTCAGCCTTATCTATAAGCAGAGAATCTGCAGCTGCCAGTGGTCCATCTGTCCTCCATTCTGTCTTGCACAAAAGGGTGAACCGTAGGAAAGGTAAAGGCGGCCCCGCCTCCCTCACTGGCTGGTGGGCTGCTGACCATATTAGGAGTGTGTGAAGATTCAGTGGGTGTGCACAGCCAGCTCTCCTGTCAGCCTGAAACCAGGAGCTATATTTAGTAACAGACACTTGGGAACAGCAGTTTAGACGAGGGAGTGGGTCCCTAGAATGCAGATGTGCAGTGAGCCTCTACTCCAGTCCCGAAGGAGGGAAGGAGCAATCTAAGAGGCTCTTCCTTCCACCCCTCCAATCAGAAGGCATCCTTTGCAAGTCTGGGAAGGATATTTCAGTCCCTCTCACTTCTGCTGCTTTTTAACATGGAGGAAGGGAATTGTGATTGTCCAGCGAACCATCCCTGGAAATGCCTCTAGCAATAATTTTCTTTCCCGCAGTCCCAAGTCAGGCTAACTGACCACTACCTAATATGGTGACTGGAATAATCTTATGGCCCTGTGATTTCTCCCCTTTGGAAATAAAAGGAATCACCACCGTTTTGTTTTGCAGGAAATGCATTTTCAACATTAAAAGGATTTTATTTCAGGTTACAGAGGTCCTTGGGTCAAGGAATATCTTTTTTATAAAATATAATTGTGTGACCAGAACATAATTATTATGTATTATTGATTTTTTTTAAATCCATACAAATTTATACAACATTCTGTGAGAATAAAAATTAAGGAAAATATAGATAATGTTGTTAACATATTTGATGATGTGGAAGAAAATACCTGTTTAATGAATGCATGGTAGTTCTGTTTTAAGGGTAATTTATTTATTCAGAAATGATCTGTACAGGGCAGCTTTTGGTCTTTGTCTTGGCTAACTTTGTCATTTCCAGGGACTGAGGTTTTAAATAAATTGGCAAAGGTCATTTCTAACTTTGAGGCTTGGGAAACATTTAAACATTCAGAACACAGGATTCACCTTTTTACCATATACTTATTTCTGCTATAAATCTATTTAATTTTCTCATATTATTTGGGAGCAGTTCTAGTCAAAATACTGTATAGGTCTAAAGTTCTGGCTGGGAAGTTCATTTGAATAAAAAGTTAAAACCTTTGCTTATTTCAGCACCTACCACTGTAGTCAGCTCGCTCTCCCGCTGGGAGCTCCAGCCCAGAGCGAAAGATTGTGCTAGTTAGGTGGCTTTGGTTAAAACTAACAAATTGTAATATAATCCACTATGTGTGATTATATGGGGACCCTTGTAGAAAAAGAATTCAAGGGCTTTTTGTGGGCAGAGACTGATAGCTATTATTTAGCAAAAGTGTATACAGCAAACTTACGGTGTGCATATGGCAGAGACAGGAAAAGGGAAAACCTGAACACTTCATTACAGACCCAGAGAGCTGGAAAGCTGAATGTGAGGCAGATATTGGGAGGACTATAGATTTGATGGAGATGGGAAGGAAGCAATTAGGGGGCTGAGACAGCAGGGAGGGAGGCCTGCCAGAAGCTGAGTCAGGCTGGGACTCCTGCAGAGACAGGAGGTGGAGTGTGACAGTAGGTTGTCTCAAGAAGGCAGTGTCTAGAGCTGCAGGCAGGCAGTGGGGGTGGGCAGCGTGTGACCAAGTGCCCCCCTCTGCCCTGGAGAAGCAGACTTGTGGGGTGATGGTTGGAATGGGGAGGGGCAAAGGAGAGGCAGGCAAGGCAGAGATGCAATCATTACGGAAATAACTACTGCAGATGCTGAGGCCAAGGCACAGACGCAGACAGATCAGTAAAAATCACGCTTCCAGGTAGTTACGATTCATAATGACGATCACGCTAACGCCCATGGCCTGCTCTGTGCCAAGCGCTGACAGCACTGCTGAGCTGGCCACATGCTCTCATCTGCACAGCTCGGGTGAGACCACTTCTGTTATGTGCATCACTAACATGAGGAAACCGAGGTGCAGAGAGATCCTTGACTAAAATGGTGGAGCTGAGGGTCAAGTCAGGGTCTCTCTGACTAGAGCCTCCAAATTTAATTACTTTGTGGCACTAACTCCCCCAATACTATGGACCTTGAAATTAGTTTGAGGCTTGATTTTAGGGAAACAGTGGAGCTCTCTTTCTAGAGCTGTTCCTCTCCTCACAGTAAGTCAGACCTGATGCTGTTGTTTATCACAGGCAAGGCTGAGTGCTTGGCCACAGAGATGAGGAGCTGTCGTGTGAGACAAACTCACACACGGCAGAGTGAGCAGGGAGCATGTGGAGGCAGTTGTTAAGTCTGAGGGAGAGCTGAGGATGAGGGGGGACGGAGAGCTTAGAGAGGTGGTACTCAGGAGCTCTGAGTGAGCAACAGCTCCCCACGTGGACAAGGCAATTCAGTACATTACAGGTAGACAGGGGGATTGCCTGGAAGTATGAATCATCTGGGTTTAAGTGCAGTGGTGGGAAGGAGGCTGAAGCCATATTATATGAAAGGGTTCTATGCAGAGGAGAAGGCCAGGATCCACAAGAGCCCCTAGAATCCCTGCTGACCCCAGTGCCAGCAGGGATGATTCTGCAGGCCAGTCCAGGGAGCCGCAGCTTGTGGGAAGAAGAGTCACCAAGATAACTGACTAGCAGATCCCAATCAGACCCAAAACACGGTCCAAGCCAGACAGCTTCCTTGCAGGGACATAACTGTCTTTTGGAATAAATAAGACCATCTGCCTTTGCCCTGCAATATACTCTGTGCCAGCTAGTCTGAGCTTCTGATGAAAACCTGTCTCAGTATGCACACACTAAGATTTCTAATAGCCTTCTTAACCTGAAAGAAACTGATTAAATTAAGTGCTATCAACATCCAAGCCCTTAAAACAGAAACTCATTTAAAGGGATCAGCAGCCAGAATAACACACAGTGTCACCTCCTGACTCCCCTTTCTGCCACCCTTCCTGTTCTAAAGATAATTTTCCATGGAGGGAGCTGTGTGAACTCGTAGGTTTCCCTGGTGAGCCCAAACTCTCCACTTTCTCAGTAGCTGCCACCATAGCTGTCACAGACCCCGAGTGACTACTTTAATTTTAAACTGGCTGCTTTAACTTTAAATTCTGGATGATGAACTTCAAATAGACCCTGGCAATGGCCTGCAGTCCCAGTACTGTGCTTCCACATGGAGCACTCAACCTGTTCTTCCAGAAGTTATTTCAGAGGTCTGCTCTCTCCTCTCACGTCCCTCATCTTCCCTCTTCTCAACTACTGTATTCATCTAATTCTTAAGATAATGGGACCCAGCAATCGTGCTCTAGGTATACATGCAAAGGAAATGAAATCCCATGTTGCAGGGTATCTGCGTTCCCAGGTCTCCCACAGCACTACTCACAGCAGCCAAGATGTGGAAACAAACTAAGTGCCTATCGACAGGTGAGTGGACAGTGGGAGTGCAGCTGTCGGACACAGTGGAGAGTGTGCTATTCAGCTTCTCAGAGAAGGAAATCCTGCCATTTGGGACCACATGGCTACACCCAGGGACATTCTGTGAAGTGAAATGAACCAGGCACAGAGAGACGAAGGCCACTTGGTCTTGTGCTCGGAGTGTAAACAGCTGCACTCTTACAAGTAAAGAGTAGATGCTACAGGGCAGGGGCAGGGCATCTGGGTCAAAGGACAGAGCATTTCAGGTAGACAAGAGAAATAAGCTCGAGAGATCTGTTATGCAAGGTGGCGACTAGAATTAATAACAGTGTACTGCATACTTAAAAATCTCTTAAAGAAGGGAAAGAGTCAACCTGGGTGCCAGTCAACACGTGAATGGGTTAATAAGCTGTGGTACCTGAACACCATGGAGTACTGTTCAGCCATAAAGTGATGGAGACTTTACATCTTTTATACTAACCTGGATAGAATTGGAGAACATTCTTAGTAAAGCATCACAAGAATGGAAAAACAAGTTTCCAATGTACTCAATACTAATACGAAACCACATCCCACAGCAGTGAAAACCATTAAATTCAAATGGGGGGAGAGGAGAAAGGGGAAGGGGGGGTGGTGAGCTGTCACCTAGCGCACACAGGATGAGGTATACAGCACATCCCCCGGTGAAGGGCCCAGCTGCATCTTGGACCTAACCTAAGAACACTCAGAACACTAGGAGGGTGGGGAAGGGAGAAAACTGGCACACAGCTTCTGGGCAATTACGGGCCCACTAGGAGCGGGTGACCAGGAGTGTGATGGTCGTGTGTTTCTCTCCAAACCCCTTCGGCTGCACCCTTGCAGGTACAGAACGACTCTCCCAGCAGTTTTCAGAAAGAAGTCAAACTGGGATGACTTGAAGAGGAAACAGGGAGTGAAGAAGCCGACAGGCCAGATTTAGACAACTGGTTCCCCAAGTCTTACATACAACTCCTGGTCACCCGCTCCTAGTGGGCCCGTAATTGCACAGAAGCTGTGTGCCAGTTTTCTCCCTTCTCCACCCTCCTAGCATTCTGAGTGTCTCATCCTTTCTCTCCTCTCTTTGAACCTTCATACCTTCACACTCTTACTCTGTCTAGCTGATGGCCTTGCTTCCCATTTTACCTTCCAGTTTTGCAGAAGACTGAAATAATGTAAAGAGACATCCACACATGTGCCCTGTGAATCACTTGAATCTGTGTCCAGGCTTCTGTCCTGTTAGCTTGGGCATCCATGGGCTGGCCGGGGTCAGCCTGTTTACTTGTGCACACGATCCTAGTTCTCTTGCCTACTCATCGACCTGGTCAGGAAATTCTGCCCTCTGATATCTAATCATCAATGTTTCTTTCTCTGATAGATTATTCCTAGCAGCCTACAAATTCACAGTACTTCTCTGATGAAAGGTAACAGCAAAACAGCAACAACAAGAACGTTCTTTGGCCTCACTTCTCTAGCGACCCCTCCATTTCTCTTTTCCCTTTTATATCAATCTGCTTCCAAAGAGCCAACTACACTCGATGTCTCCAGTTTTGTTTCTCCCATTCTGTCTTCAATCCACATAGCAGTCAGGATTTACCCCCCAACATTCTGAGAAACTGTCCTTATGGAGACCAGTGAATGGACTCTAGGTTATTAAACCCAGATGTACTCATATTGACCATGGTCTCCTCCTGGAAGTACTTGCTCCATCTGGCTGTGACACCTCCCCCTGGCCTGGCCTGGCCTCCCTCCCTGGAAGCCCCTTCCCTCATTCTTCCTTCCTTCTCTGATCTTGGAGACTGGAGAGGTCCAAAGCACAGGGACCTTATCCCTTTTCTTTCTTACACGTGGTCCCTGGTGGTCTCATCCAGTCTCATGGCTTCAAATTCTATATATTTGAAGCTATATTATATGCTCTTACTACTTATAATTTTTTTATTTTTATTTTTGAGACTTTTTCAGTCTGTTGCCCTGGGTAGAGTGCCATGGCATCATAGCTCATAGTAGCCTCAAACTCTTAGGTTCAAGTGATCCTCCTGCCTTATCCTCCTGAGTAGCTGAGACTACAGGTGCCCACAACACCTGGATATTGGTTTCTATTTTTAGTAGAAAAGGGGGTCTCTCTTTTGCTCAGGCTGGTCTCTAACTCCAGAGCTCAAGTGATCCACCCACCTGGGCCTCCCAAGAGATCCACCGCACCAGCCTTGACTACCTCTGATTTCCTGTTTTACCCTGGACATCTTCCCTGTACTCTATTGTGTGAAATGCCTATCCATCTTTTCTATAGGGACATTTAATGAACACGTCAAACTTAATAAGTGAATTCTTCATTTTCCCTACTGGAACCTGTTTCTCCTGCAGTCTTCCTGGTCTCAATAAATGACAACTCCATTCTTCAGGTTTCTCAGACCAAAACCTTTGAAGTTATCTTTGACTTCTTTTTCTTTCTCATATCCTAGGTCCAATGTGTCAACAAATTCTGGACATCTCTAAAATATTTCCAGAGTCTAACACTCTTATTAACCACACAGTTAATGCTCTGGCCATGTCAACACTTACTGCCCAGATCACTCTCATCTCTTCCTAACAGGCCCCTCTGCTTCTTTTCTTGCCTTCCTGTCATTTGTTCTTGACACAGCAGCCATAATAATCCATATAAAGCATAAGTCAGATCATATGAATTCTCTGCTCAAAACTGCCCAACATCTTTCCACCTGGTTGAGAGTAAGAGTCAAAGTTCCCACTGTAACCAGGAGGCCCTACCCTCCCAGGCTGCCTGCTCCCTTCTCCCTCCTGTCCCTCCAGATGCTCCCTCCTGTCCCCCCTAGTGCTCCCTCCTATCCCCTCCCAGGTGGTCCCTTCCGTCCCCTCCCAGGTGCTCCCTCCTGTCCCTCCAGGTGCTCCCTCCTGTTCCCCCAGATTCTCCTTCCTGTCCCCTTGGATGCTCCCTCCTGTCCCCTCCCAGGTGCTCCCTCTCTGTCTCTGCATATGCTCCCTTCTGTCCACCCAAGTGCTCCCTCCTGTCCCTTCTAAGGTGCTTTCTCCTGTCCCTCCAGATGCTCCCCTGTCCCCCCCCAGATGCTCCCTCCTGTCCCTTCCCATGTGCTCCCTCCTATCTCCCCAGGTGGTCCCTCCTGTCCCCCCAGGTGGTCCCTCCTGTCCCCCCAGATGCTCCCTCCTGACCCCCCAGATGCTCCCACCTGTCCCCCAGGTGCTCCCTCCTGTCCCTTCCCAGATGCTCCCTCCTGTCACCTCAGGTGCTCCCTCCTGTTCCCCCAGGTGCTCCCTCCTGTCCCCTCCCAGGTGCTCCCTCCTGTCCCCTCTGGCTCCCCCACTCTGGCCTCCTTGCTGTTCCTTCAGTGCTGAGCACATCCTTGCCCCAGGGTCTTTCAGTGACCTTCCCCTGCCTGGGATGCTCTCCCTGGAGATCTGCATGGCCCAGCCCTCACTTGAAGGTTTTACAGAAATGTCAACTTGTGTTTAGGCTTTCTCTGACCAGGCTGTGTGAAATCACTCCCCCATTTCACACACAGCTTCCTCTCTCCTCTCTCAGCTTTATCTGTCACCATGGTACTCGCTTCATATTAACTATCATATTTCTTTATCTCATGTTCTGCCTTGCCCACTGGAAAGAAAGCGTCACAGGGCAAGAATTTTTTCACTATTTCATTTGCCATAATGTCTTTAGCTCTTAGAGCAATGCCCAGCACCAAATAGATAGCTGCTGGAAGAATGAATGAATTCTGTGAAATACTGTTAATAGTTCATGTAAGGTAGGGACAGAACATCAAAAGCTTGAGCTACACGGGTGCAGGCACTGAGTAGGCAGAGGGCTGGGGTTCACTTCATTCTCCTAACTGCCTACTTATTATCAGTAAGACTTTGGGAAAGCTTATGTCTCAATTTCCAACTACAAACAGGGAACCAGAAAGTACCTACCCTTCACGATTAGCACAAAAGGTGGATACTTGTGAAGGACTCAGGGCAACACCCTTGTTGAACTAGCCATTGTTACTGACGCGCTCTCCCCGGCTTCCGTGAGACCCCTGCCTCTGCGTGCCTCCTCCCTCTCGGCCTGCTCCTCCCTTCTCTGTTTTGCTGCTTCTTCCTCTTTTACCACTGAGCGTTAGAGTGGCTCCAGAGCTCCGTGCCAGGCCCTCTCCTTCCCTGCAGTGCTCTCTCCTTAGATGGTTACATCTGCTGCCCAATTTGTAATCCCACTTCTGCTTGTGACTTTCAGATTTGTATCTCCATTCCAGACCTCTCTCTCCTAACTTTAGTATTTCCTACTGCTTTCTTGGTCTTACTGCTTGGGTGTTTTGTAATTATATGTTTAAATTAATAAGTTTGTGATTGTTTTTAACAATGGCCATAAGTTCAGGCTGGGTGAGGTGGCTCAGCCTGTAATCCCAGCCCTCGGGGAGGCCAAGGCAGGTGGATTGCCTGAGACCAGTCTGAGCCAGAGCGAGACCTCGTCTCTAAAAATAGCTGTCGTTGTGGCGGGCGCCTCTAGTCCCAGCTACTCAGGAGGCTGAGGCAAGAGAATAGCGTGAGCCCAAGAGTTTAAGGTTGCTGTGAGCTGTGACACTCTACTGAGGGTGACAAAGTGAGACTGTATCAGAAAAAAATAAATGGTCATAAAGTCTTTGATATTCTTTCTCTTCTTTGAGTGTGGGCTGGACTTAGTGACTCACTTCTAAAGGATAAAATATGATGAACTTCCAAGACTAGGTAGAAAAGACATTTTGGCTTCTTTCTTTGAGATCCTGTGCATATGTCGTAGTGGGTAGCACATTTTCATTTAGTGACAGAACAAGGCCCCTGCAAGGTCAGTGCATTACTCTAACTTCTATGCAAAGGGATGTAGAGAGAAGTGTTTTTACTTGGAGGAAATTCAGCTTACTTTGTCTAACCAGGTCTTACTGAACAGACTCTGAACTTCTTTATGCACACACACATCATAGCTTCCTGGAGAGAAAGGTGCAGTGAGGAACGCCAGACACGCCACAGCTGCCAGAACACACGTCTTTGATTTTCCGATGGCATCAGTGTGGCAGCTTGATCCAAGATTCCAGGACTTACTCAACAGGAAAAACAGACATTGCCTTTTGGTAATTCCTTGGCTCAGATATAGACCCATGATACCATTGGAATGGGGCCTTATTTTTTTCCCTAAATTATCGATCAATTGTTCTTCACTAAAATATATTGATCTAATGAAAGAGAAATAGAAATTGATCTGGGATCAAACTTAGCTGTTTATGAGTCTCTTGACAACCATGAAAAGTCAATTTATGTATAATTAAAAAAAGAATGTTAATAAATTAATATTATTGAAAATTTAAAAATAGAATCCTACTAACCAAGTTTTATTTTGAGATATTTCTTGTTTGGTTGAACAAACTTTTAAATCTTCTCTGCCTAGAGGTAGAAGGATAAATTTACTCTTCCTGTCTCATACAAAAGGATATCCTCGGGCTCCGTGATCCTCCCAGCAGAGGACCCTGCCGAAGTCACAGGGAAAGGCCCTTTGTCGTAGATTCCAGGCCTTCCCTTCCACAATCCCCCCCCCCACCTCATCTTGAGACAACTCTTTCCCCCTGAGGCTTCTGCACCCTTGTGCTTCCTCCTCTTCCTCCCCAGCTGCTCTCCCCAGCCAGACTTGCCATTGAATAAAAAATGCATCTTGACGTATTATTTATTGATTATACTTAATGTGATGTTTTTAGGTATTTTGGATTTTATCAGAAAACACATCCTCTTTGTGCTTAAAATCATCAAAATAAAATTCTACTTGTGACATTTTCTCCTTCAGCTTTCTCATGGGTAAGTGAGAAAGTGTTTCTCTGGACTAATCTCATGGATAAGTCTCCTGGACATTATGGTACATAGGAAGTATAGCAGCTTTGGAGCAAACAGATTTGGGTTGATGGACAGAAGGCTCAGGGAGCCCATCAAGAACATGTATGAAAAATCTCCTGTGTTCTCGTGTCATCACTGGGCAAACAAAGATAAAAAGGTAAAACATACTCTTCTTTTTTTTTTTTTAGACACCGAGTCTCACTTTGTCACCCTCGGTAGAATGGTGTGGCATCACAGCAACCCCCAGCTCTTGGGCTTAGGCGTTTCTCCTGCCTCAGCCTCCCAAGTAGCTGGGACTACAGGCGCCTGCCACAACACCCGGCTATTTTTTGTTGCAGTTTGGCCGGGGCCACGTTTGAACCTGCCACCCACGGTATATGGGGGTGGCGCCCTACCCACTGAACCACAGGCGCCACCCAGCATATTCTTCAAAAAGACAACAATTATAGCTCTATGGAAAGTATTGTGACTGAGAGATAGACAATGGAAGACATAGCGGGGACCCTAGAAGTCAATATTTCAGATAACTAACCGTTTTACCTCAGGGTCTTTCAGTTATCTATAGCTGTACGGCAAACTTAGTGAGATTTCATCAGGCTCTTTTATTCTGTGAGTCAGGAGTTCAGCCAGGGCACAGCAAGGATGGTTTGTCTGTGATTCATGAAGTTTGAGCCTCAGCTGGGAAGGCTGCAACGGCTGGTGTGACTTGGGCAACTGGGGCAGAATCATCTAGAGAATTCTTCCTTAGCACGCTTGGAATGTGGGCTGGGTTCAGCCAGGACCGTTGACCACAGCACCTCCACATGGCCTCTTCATGACCTCTGAGTCTCCCGAGGGAACAAATGAGGAGTTAGCATTTCTTCCGGAAGGATAAGGCAGAAGCTGCGTGGCTTTCTGTGACTTGCATAATAGGGCATGGCTCTTAGAAAAAGGTAATTGGTTCAGTGTGGCCACCCTTCCATGTATGGCTGGATAAGTGCTGAAAAGGGTCTAGGGGTGTGACGAGGCCAGATCCAGACTGACGCCACAGCCTTACTGAGGAGCTTGAACAAGTTTCATAGATACCAGTCATGGCAGAATTTTGAATTTGAGAGTGTTTTAGAGATACTCTGATGGCAGCATGAAAGAAGTTTATGTAAGGGGGTCGGATGAATGAAAACTAAATACAATTAAAACAGTTAAAGAAAAAGGGATGAAGGACCTAAACTTTCCCATTTGCAGCAAGAATTGATAGGTAGGGACAGCTCCAAGTATTATTAGAAAGTAGAACTACTAGGGCAAAGTGACTTCTAAAATGTGGTTCTATGGAGTAGACTGGTTTCCGTTTTAGCTGCTAGGGTACATAGTAATGCTATGTGAAGAAAATGAGAATCTCAGAAATGGAACAAAATTTTGTTGCAAATTTTGTGCAAAAGCTGAGCTCAGTTTTAGATGCTTTTGGTTTGAGGCACTTAATGGGCCCCTCGTGGAAGGTATTCAGGAGTTGGGTTTATGAATCAGGAACTCAAGAAAGACCTGGCTTGGCAAAGTAGAATCTAGAGTTATCATCAGGTGGTCGACACCAAAAGATTCAACTAGGTTGCATAGTTTCAAAGAGAAGAGGGAGTAAGTAGACCCTCTTAGAGCACTAACATTTTGGCAGCAGACAAAGGGAGAGGAGATGGGGCAACACACTGAGAAGTATTTACAAAAGAAGGATAAGTATGGTAAGAAATTAATGTCATAGAAGTTGCAAGAAGACATTCAGGAAAGAATCCAAGAAAGAACGGTCGGCAGCGTGAATGCCACAGAGAGGGCAAGCGCGGGAGAGAGTAAGAAGCAGCCTCTTCAGGTAATGAGGCGCCCCTCCCAGGTGAAGGGCTCAGTTCCCTGGGTGGATAAAAGCAAGGCTGAGACCCTGACCTAGGAGATGACCGTGAAAGGTACAAGTTGCCAAAACAGAGACTCAGAAGCAAGGCCA
Organism: Loris lydekkerianus; assembly: GCA_963574355.1. NCBI lineage: Eukaryota > Metazoa > Chordata > Mammalia > Primates > Lorisidae > Loris > Loris lydekkerianus. The sequence continues at coordinate 7,629 of CAUYPK010148150.1, read as the reverse complement.
GGGAAAGTGCCGGGCAACAAAAGTTGGTGGGAAAGCAGGTGTGAGTGTGTTTACCCAACAAATGCTCAAGGTTGAGGGTCAGTGAACAGCACAGGGGAATGGATGCCACACTCCAGACTTGCTGAAGTATTGCCTGTCCTAGGAGTTTAGAATAGGACCAAATGATAGTCTTTTCTACTTTAATCATTTCTTTGCATCTTTGGTTGGATTGAAAGTCCCATACACCCAAATCGAACAAGGTAAAGTAACAGGGAAAAAAATATCAGAAGGATATCAGTATATCTCAAATAATTAGCAAGGTGATCAATCCAATCGCAGAAACAATGGTCTACACTTGAGCATCAGGGAAACAGAAGCTAGAGAGTCAAGCCCTCCTGGGGTCTTCTCTCCTAATTTCATCTCTTCTTTTCCACGCATTAACTTCATTCTCTCTACATAGAACACGTCCTCACCAACAATACCCAAGTTTTAGAGCTTGTAGCTATATGCATTAGAGAAGACCAGTTCAAAAAATGTTTTGGCAGTAGACTTGCTTGGGTCTGGTGCCCACCTGTGGCTAAGGAGTGACCAAGAATTACATTTCAGGGGTGAACACAAGGGGGAGACCCACAGTCAGAGAAGGTGTGGAAAGAGCTGGGCATTTGAAGCCCAGGCTACACATTCAACTTCACAGAGGACTTAATATTTGGAAGCCTGGGCTTTCCTTTGCTCTGGAGGCTTATTGGTAATGTGACCAAATGGCTTCGCTTGCCCTGACAGTCCCTTTTTACACCTGTTGTCCTGTCACAGTTATCAATTATAAGCACCCTTTTCACTTTCAAAAATGTTTGGATTTGGAAGATAAATTATTTCCTGGTCTTATTTATTAGTGTGTGACTCTGAACTATCCAAAGCTCTGGAAAAAACAGGTAGTAAAAATGACAGATTATCAGCTGTAGGGTAGGCCATTCCTTGTGGGGCAACTGAACACCAGAACATAACAATAGGCAACCAGTAAACACTGAATTAAGAATAGAATGTCATAAAAAGTTTTTCTCAGGGCCAGGCAGGTAGCTCACACCTGTAAATCTTAGCACTCCTGGAAGCCAAGACGGTGAATTGCTTGAAGCTCTGGAGCTCAAGACCAGTCTGAGCCAGAGTGAGACCACATCTTTACTAAAAATAGAGTTAAAAACTTTTCTCTTCCAAACTTTTATAAATTGATACTTGATACATTTTCCTAGTTCTATAATATTATAGAGTATATTAGATTCATAGCATCAAGAATCTCATGGCTAACAGGAAATTTTGAAGGTTTTTCTAGGTCAAACCTCTTCCAATCAGATGGTAAACCTGTGAGCACACGCCTGTGTGTCTCGTAGTGAGCTCCGGAGACCCAGGAGCTGGGGAGCAGTAGGTGTCCCACCTTCAGTCGGGACGTTGGCCGGCACTTGAGCACCACTGACACTAGAGCTCCCGACTGTGAGGAGTAGCTTCCACTCTGCTTCAAAACGTCCTTCTCAAGTGAGCAGAGACCTGCTCCTCTGTCCCTGCTCTCTGTGTCCCAGGCCCACCCTCCCTCCTCCTGGTCACAGCGCCCTGGTCACATCTGATATGCTTTCAGGGTCCTTTGCTGTCCCAGTCGCATCTGGACACATTCAGTTTGTCTGAAGACCTTGCTGCGGTTTGAATGTTTGCACCTGAGCTCATGTTGAAACTTCACCCCCATGTGGCAGCAGTGAGAGGTGATTGGGTCATAAGGGCTCTGCCTGCATGGATGGGTTAATCCATGGATTAGTGGTATATCCTGGGAAGAGAACTGGTGCCTTTATAGGAAAAGCAAGAGAGGCCTGAGCTGGAACCTGGCGCACCCAGCCCTGGGCCGTGATGCCCTGCACCACCTGGAGACTCCACAGCCTCCTCACCAGCAAGGCAGCTCTCCCCAGTGTGCCTCCACGACTTTGGACTTCCCAGTTCCACACCTCTAAGAAATACATTCCTTTTCATTATAAATGATCCAGTTTTAGGTGTCCTATTGGAACAACAGATAACAGACTAAGGCAGACTTCTAAGTTAGAGTTCAAGGGTAGGTTTTGAGCACAATTTCAAAGAGTGGTAATCTCCCTCCCTTCCTTCCTTCAGTAACATATTTCTATTAATACTAAGCTCAGATTGAGCAGATGTTTTAGCCACATCACGCTATTGACTCACGTGTAGTTTCTAATTATTTTTAATTAGATGCAGCCTCCTCCGACCCTTCACAGGCACACACTGCACTGAACTGCACTAGAGCTGTGGGCTTGTCCTTGTTAAATGTCAGGGCATCACACACAACATGCTTCCAAGAGCTTCAGCTTTTGCGTCATAACTTTGCTATCCAGAGCCGTCTTTGGTTCCCCCTCCCGTCATTGTTCCCGTATCTAAGGGGACAAGAACACTTGGGCAAAAGTGTCAGTCACTAGATGTGTGCCACAGCCCCTTAGAAAACACTTTCATGGGTGGCCTTGCAGGTAATGAAGAAGCACAAAACTTCACATCCTACCAAGAAGAAACAGTTTTGAAAAGATGAGACTGTTTGTTCCACCCTGAATGAGCTGCCTTCCAGGATATTTCCTGATCACTGTTAGGAGCGGACAGACAGGAGAACCATCTGTCCAGGACATCTTACTGGGAATTCCTGCCTTGGGTGGGACTTGCGGCCAGATTATCTAAGAAGATATTTCCAGCTTGTAGATTCCATGCACAGTACACACTTAACTGTTAATAGCCTGCACCGGATTTGTTTTCTCATCCCTGAGCTTTACTAAAGACAGAACAGTGAAAAAAAAAAATGTAGACTAGTTATAATATAATTGCCCACACTATGTATGGTGTTTAGGTTATATATGTGTGGAAACTATAAATCACTAATGTTTCAGATATGTTTCATTTAAAGTAGGGACTAGGCTTAGTGCCTATAGCTCAGCGGCTAGGGTGCCACCCACATACACCCAGGCTGGTGGGTTTGAACCCAGCCTGGGGCCTGCCAAACAACAATGGCAACTACAACAAAAAAAATAGTTGGGCTTTGTGGCCATGCCCGTAATCCCAGCTACTCGGGAGGTGGAGGCAAGACAATCACTTAAGCCTAATAGTTTGAGGTTGTGTGAGCTGTGACACCATAGCACTCTAGTGAGGGTGATATAGTGAGACTCTGTCTCAAAAATAAATAAATAAATAAGGGACTAAATTTTATTTTAATAAGGAAAAGTGAAGGCTGAATGATTATTTGCTGTCAAGTACGCACTATTAATGACCACAGTGAGTTTATGAGCAGTCATTTCCTGGTAAGTGCACGATTCACCTTGCTTCTCACCGGATTTACTCACCTGTCTCTATACTCTTACCCATGGATTTGTCTGCGCATCAGCTCCAGGAAATGTAAATTATGACTCTTATCAAGTGGCTAGTATTGTACAACTGGCTCGGTTGGTTGCAGCCCGAAACCTAGATCAGTACTGGTCTAGGAAACTGCTCTGAAGCTAGAAGGAAAAAGGAAGCCACAGTGCCAAAGCCCCCTAAGGGAAGTGCCAGTTCAGGTTCATGGTTCACTACCAGCTGCCATACAGAGCTGAGAGCTTCTCCAGACGAGCTTACCTTTGGTTGGGTATAACTTCTGAGGCCCCTAGTAGATTGTTGGGGCTGTCTGGCTACCTTTCAGATGCAGTAATGGATTCCTATGTTATCACTTAGGGAAAGACATTCAAGAAATTTTAGATAAGTGATAAATAAATCAAATAAATCAGAGGTAATAATTGAATCGAAGGAAAGAGTAACTGGCTCTTTGCAGATCTTACTGCTGGGGTAAATATAATAATAGCATGTGTGTGTGTGTGTTTTTTTTTAACTAAGTGCATAGCTTTCCTGTCCAGAGAATACTAACTAGCTAAACTTGAAAGATAATGGTTCACTTTGTTTAGTTGGGGTTAAATAAGCTCTCTAGCTGTAATTTTATTTTGTAGTAATGGAATCCCATTTTATACCACCAGTTTCAGGCACACCCAACACAGCTCTGAACTCCAGTTGGTGCTGCTGCCCACTGTCAGTAAGGCAGCGTGACCAGCTCACTCTAGTTGATGTTGGGAAGCAGCATCTGCCTGTCGGAACCACTCTCATTCTCACAGGGACCTCTCTGGCGCTCAGAGTGCTCCTCATGGGCAGCAAAGTCTTAGCAGAGCTCCAGAAATTCTCTGTGGACAAGTTTTACCATGGTGTGATAATGATTAAAGATTTATTAGCACTTCACTAATATGTAGGAAGTATTTTTTTTTTCACAAAGACCATGAAAATTCAAGGGTTTGTTCCAGAATAATTTGGAGTTTTCTCTCTGTCTGTTGGCATTTTACAAACTGTGGTTGAGCTCATTAGTAAATTAAAGCTCTTGAGAGAGGAATTTCATTTCTTACTAGCAGCCAATAGAAATTCATTGTATCCTAGAAGGTAAGACAATCATCTCCTTGGTGACAGTTTATGTTCTTAATTGTTCCTATGAGGTCTGTAGGTTATAGCTGGAATTTAAGTGCAAAGCATAGAACTCACTTAACATGTCAGCAGACCTGCAAACCAGTAGCTACAAGTGACACTGATTTCCTTCTGTGTTCTGACACCCAGCAGTGTTATCAGTGTGACACAATCACTGTGACCATGTGTGGCTCTGCCATGCAGGGGCATTGCCAGCCATGTGCCCTCTGTCTGCGTCCAGTTTGTCTCCAGCACTTCTCATGTTCCATGGCAACAAAGTCGAGTGTTTACCAGTGTTTCATCTGGGCCTGGGTGCAGTATTTTGTAACTTGGTTTTTATCCACATAACACATTAGGGCTAAACCACAGAGACTGGAGAAGGGCTGAGTTAGGATAAGCAGTGAGCATTGGTATGGATGTGGTCTTTGCTGAGGAAAGTGAAGGGGACTTGGGTAGACAGCAGGGATGATCTTCTGTTCAGAGTGTGGCTAATTTGGAAGAACAGGGAGGATTTCAGCCTTAGGTGGTTTCTTAATGGAAATCTTTCTTGAATAGAAAATATTACAGGTTGTGGGTATGAACAACCAATGCTTAACTTACTGTAAAGGGTAAGACCTTTATAGTTTAGAATCAGCAAACTTGTAAAATTTTTTAAAAAAAGGAAATCTTGGCCTTTTTATAGAATAGTTCTTCTCTAGCTAATATTTCTGTAGAGATTTTGAGTGAGTTATTACTTTTCTATAGATGACAATTTTCCCTGTGCTGTCTGAAAGACACATCTCATCTGTAAGACCTGTCTTCTTTTTTCAGATTAGGGTACTCAGGACCTTCCAAAGATCATGCTAGATCTATCCCCTTCCAGCCTGCCTCCTGCCTTCTTCTGCACCCGCCTTCAGAGCCATGTGGACATGCCCCCACCTGAGGCACTGGTCCTACAGATTTGCTCACCCGTTGGGTCCCCAGCAGATTTGTGCACACGTTTAGTGTAGCCCAGACATTACAGTTGGGACCCAGTAGCTTGTTATCTTGCACTATTGTCAGTAAATATTTTTGAGCACCCAACCCTAAAATAGATAATGTTATTTTAAAATTGTGTCCACATGCTACAATAATAGTGCATTTACTACATATACAAGTTAAAATGATAATAATAAAAATCAGCATAATTGGAAAATCTGTTTTCTTTTCTGCCCCAGCAGAGCATCTTGCACGTTTCCTGGGAGGTTCGACCCCCCTTTGAGGGTCACTGCACTGCAGTCTCGCACTTGGGACCAGGTCCTCTAACCAGACTGCACTGTGTGAGGAGCAGTGTGCAGCTAATTCAGCTCCACATGCGGGAACATTATCAGCATTTTGGACATGATAATAATTTAATGTGCCTATTTTGAATGCATTAATGAATCCCGACCTCTGTATCTCTTCTTTCATTAGTGGCTCTTTCAAAAATAGTTTTTTCTCTCTTTCTTTTTCACGTGGCCAAAGTTTACCTCATCCAAAGCCAAGATCTTTATCCTTCATGAATCCTTTCCTGTCGCTCCAAATCTCACGCTCTCCTTCTTCTCACCCACAGAAATCATGGACTTTGCTGCTGGCTGGACACGTCCCCCTCACAGTCTGATGCCACGTCTCAGGTGACAGGATTTGCTGCTGGCTGGACACGTCCCCCTGACAGTCTGATGCCACGTCTCAGGCGACAGGCTTTGCTGCTGGCTGGACACGTCCCCCTGACAGTCTGATGCCACGTCTCAGGTGACAGGCTTTGCTGCTGGCTGGACACGTCCCCCTGACAGTCTGATGCCACGTCTCAGGCAACACGTTTCCTGCGCGCACGAATCCTCCCAGACAGACGGCGAGCCCTTCTCTACGTCTCTGGCTCTACCTTTCACTGCTCTACTCTTGCCACATTTAACCCATCTATTCCCACAGCTGTCCTTGGACTGAATGTTATCATGACAGGGTTTGATCATAACGGTGTTTGGCATCTTATTTTCTCATGGACGTTTAAAACCAGCTGTTTGCCCTCTAGTGCTCCCCACTATTATTCTCAAAAAATTTTGTCATAAATTGGGAGGGAAATTAAAACAAAATAAGTCTCTTAACGGCACATAAAATTGAGATTCTGTGGTTCCAGAATTAGGGGGCCTTAGGCTCCTTGAGACATAATCAGGCATAGTTTAGATCATCCTGACGGACCAAATCAACACTTTGGAGCCTGACCAAAGTGAATGTGCCTGGTCTGTTTTAGAGCAATCACTTGCGCCTTCCAGCATTCGTGTGTTCTGGTTGGCATCTAAATTCTTATGTTTTGAGAACCTCCAACACCCAGAGACTCTGGTGTTTCCTTTGAGTAGTCTCTTGGATTTGGGCTCTCAACATATAGATTAGAAATTCAAGAGCTTTGGACATTGGCAGCCAAACCAAAGGAGACAGAGTTCATATAAATAATACTTCAGCAAAGTCTTCAACAGCAAAGGTCATCGTCTGAGTCCATGAGCCTGGTAACGAGTTTGGGTTAATTCAGCTGTGTTTTCTGCAGCTCTGCTCATGCTCAGGTAGAGAAATAAGGAAGGCATCTTATAGTTGCACAAACATATCCTAGCTTCTCAGAGCCCAGAAATTATTACAGTTTTACCACCATGTTGTAAAATTTTATGGTTTCTTTCTATCAAATATCTAGTAGCAATTTTTATTCTGTATGGATGGCGCTTAATAAATGCTTACTGGATGACTCAGAATAGAAAATAAATGTGTTTATTGGTGAGAGAATAAGATTCATGTTCTACTAAATATTCCATTTCCCCCCTAGATTATATCTTGATAGAACTTATTAATATATTCCATCTGTTTCTAAAAAGATTTGAGGATTTGTGCTTTCATTTTACTCTCACAATCACCCTAAAAGGTAGGTGGGGCAGAAGCTCATCATCTTTAGACTTAAGGAATTAATGGGAGCAGGGAGACTAAGCCCGGCCCAGCGTTTCTGGGGCTTCTAGGGACAGGCCCAGCTACTGCAAATACCAAGGGGAACACAAGTAGAGAGGCATGGGGGATGTGGGGACAGAGGACTTGGTCTTGAAGTTGGGGATGAAGAAAAGAACAAGGGATCCCATCGCAGGCTGGGCAAGGGATTTAAAGAGAAATTTCTCTGAA